>UELU01078241.1:0-17285 GCA_900490025.1 Megastigmus dorsalis
ACTTAAAATAGTATCGTATTTAATATGACGAATGTTTTGGAGACTAAATTATGTTCCATATTATTTAAGTTCGAGTGATTTGAGCAATAAAAAATAATTGCATGTTAGTATTTTAGTTAGATTAAAATCTCATTTTTTAAAACTCTTTTAAGTTTCAAACAAGCTTCAGCATTTCTGTTATTATCCATCGTTTATTTATCAGTATTTTTGTACATTTTTTCCTAAGTATTATTTACTCTCTTGATTAGTGTATTAGTTTTAATATTAACTGTGTATTTCTATCCTTTTGGTAGATTCTCTCAATTTTCTGGATCCTTACACGTTAGCGACATCACATTTTTTTATTAGATCTTTAGTTCATTTTTTAATTCGATAAATTTGTTATCAAATAAATATTAAAATAAGTAAATGCATCGCGTTGTGAGTTATCGCTTCAATTGTCTCTGTCGCTTCGCGCTCGGCGCTCCTTTCTATCTTTCTCCGCCGCTTCTGCCGCCCGCTGTAGCTGCTCGCTGATTGGTTCATCTTACAAACTTTTAACAATTAATATCTCGGAAACTACTTGTCAGATCGAAAAACGAGAAAGTTACGTCATTTCAAGCTTGGAGCTCTCACAGATCCAAAGGTCGTATTGTGTGAGTACACATATAACTATACTCTAATATTACCATCACTGGGCGGCATTGAATACGATATAAGTTGTTAGTAGGATACTAATATATTTGTACTTTCTCAATACCACATTTGATATAATAGAATTCCAATAATTGTATTATAACAGTTCAGAAAATTGTAGTGTATCAATTCAATGTGTAGCTGTACTCTTACAATACCAAATTTTATTCCGTCCAACTTCGAGCTCTCGGTATCCTCGACCGCGTACCTTGGTATCCAGAGCTAGACGAAGAGGACACTTCTAGAGATGAATTTCCGGAAATAGATTCGGACGACAATTACAGCGTGATGTCACGAGATGATGCACTCCCAGTACTCCCTACGGCGTTGGCAGGTGAAGCTTTATCCTGCGCAGCAGTGACAATGGACGAGCCCAAATGCGCCATGACGAGTGCGAGTTTCATCACGAGCACGATTACCGTCGCTTCGACGACGGGGAGCATCCAATAGTGTACGTCAGTCGCGTACTAATTGTGGCAGAAAAGAATTATACCTCCACGGAAAAGAAGTGCCTCGCCCTCATCTGGGCAGTGAAGAAGCTACCGCCATACTTGGAGGGCTATAAGTTTAAAGACATAGCGGATCATAGTGCCCTAAGGTGGTGACGCAATCTGAAGGACCCCACAGAAGGCTGGCGAGGTGAACGTTAGAAATGAAGCAGTGGGACTTCGAAATCGTACATCGCAGGGGGGCCATCAACTATGTGCCCGACGCCTTCTCGAGAGGTTTCGTGACGGACGACGAAGAAGCGGCCGAGTTTGGAGATATCCACGAGCAGTGGTACCTCGATAAACTGGAACCAGTTCAGTCCAACCCAAAGAAATTTCCCAACTGGAAGGTGGAGGGCAACCGCTTGTACTGCTATAGGAAGGACCCACTGCTGGACCCCGTCCTCTTCCCAGAAGAGAAATGGAGATTGGTCGTGCCAAAAGACCTGCGGGACAGGGTATTGCAGGACGCTCATCGGTACGTATCTTCGGGACACTTGGGCATCGAGAAAAGCTACGACCGGCTCGCCAGGGAGTATTATTGGCCGGGAATATGGTACGACGTACATCAATTCGTGACAGAGTGCGGGGAGTGCTAGCAGTATAAAACGATGTAAACCGCACTGCAAGGACTCATAGATCACCGAGTCGTCGAGCGGCCATGGACTGTAGAGGCCGCCGAGATGATAGAATTTCCCCAAAACAAGGGTCAATATAAATACCTACTGTTGTTCCAGGACCTATTTGCCCGCTGGGTGGCGCTAAAACCCCTGCGGAAGGCAGACGGGAAGTCGGTGGTGCGGGCACTGGAAGATCTGATTCTATTCCGATGGGAGATGCCGGACTTCTTGCTGACCGACAGGCGAACCAGGTCGAGCGTAGCAATAGGACGCTGAAAACAGTAATCGCGACCTTCGCCGGAACTGAGCATTGGAATTGGGACCGACATCTACATGAGCTGCGCCACGCGATTAACACCGCGGTGCAATCTAGCACCAAAGGATCGTCCGCGTTCCTGAACTACGGGCGGCATCCCAATCAGGTGAAGAATCTTAGGCGAGAAGTGTAGTTATCGAGACCGAAGCAGAGATTAGATGAGGCCGCGTGGGTCGATCGAGTGAAGAGGCTGGACCAGGTACATGAAAAAGGCCCGCGTAAAGCAGTCAAGACAATATAACAAGGGACGCGGAAAGATAACCTTTAGTGTGGGGGATATGGTGATGCGCCGCGTACACATGCTATCGAGCGGAGCTCAACGCTTTTCAGCGAAGCTCGCCCCGAAGTATGAGACCGTTCAGAGTGATCGGCGGAACCCCAAGATGCACGTGTCCGAGCTGAAGAAGTACAGCCAACCCCACGGAATCTACTGATTCCCTATAGTTATGAAGATGATGTTGGTGACAGTCCTTTAGATAGGTGACGGTAGTATTGTCCCTCTGTTTATTCTTTTCGAGACGTTAAAGCAGTAGTATGTTTCAGATGCGACGAGGAAGGATTTATCGTGGAGGCTAGACCGGGGCGGGACACCGAGTTTTGCTCCAACACTCGTCAGCCTCAGCTATGTCGATGAGTTGGGGGAGATGCTTGTGGCCGACATCTGACGGAACGAGCACCAGAGGGAGGACGAGCTACGCCGTGCGGAGGAACGGGAGCTCGAGATGAAGATGGCCGCGGAGCGCTGGGTCCTGGAATTCGAGCCGTCGTTCCAGACCACCGAGCCTCCTTTTATCGGAACAGAGGACGTAGAGGGTGAGGTGGTGGAGGTGGCCCTGGCGGATCTGTCCGATGGGGAGGAACCCCACTCGAACTCGTTAGAGAGTGACGAAGATCGAGAGCCGTGAGGCTCAAGAGGAGCTCATGCAGCTCCTCCGGTGGGACGATTCCACGGACGAGCGCTCTCCAACCCCGACCCACGTCCACCAGGAAGATTCGTTGGTCGAGACACCGGCCCGGTCGGAGAGTCGCGCAACAGAGGCGTATCGGCCCCGCCTCGTGCCTATCGAGACTTGGGGGAATGAACCCCTGGAATGGGACCTGGAGTCCCCTGAGGCGAGGTCGACGGGCGCAAAAGGCCCCCTGACCGGGATCGGAATGGCAGGGGAGCGCGACCGGCTTGAGTGCGGCGTGGGAAGAAGCGGAGATACAGCCCTAATCGGCACCTCCTCCTGAAGGATTACGAGAGTACCGTCTCTCTCCCCAGTCGGTCTCACGAGTCTGATTTCTCCCTCTTTTCTTCTTCCAGCAGCCCAGTCGATCTGACACGGCCATTCCCGCAGCGGACGTCAGGGTCGCTATTCAGCGACATCGAGAAGATCGTGACCGACCCCCCCCTCCCCCACTCGTGCCTGAATTGTTGGAGGTATGGCCACTCGAGGTTTGAGTGTCCTCGACCCGTGAAGCACCGCTTCTGTTATAACTGCGGACGTCGGGGGGCCACTATAGTGGACTGACCCCTGTGCGCGGATGCACACCTCCGTTTTATGGAGCGGAGGCAGAAGCTGCGGGAGGTCGAGGGCCGCACTGCGCCAGCAAGTCAGGCGGTACGCAAGGGGGTGGTACGGTCGCCCAACACCGCGGAGAAGGCCGAGGACCCCCGCACTCCACCCTGAGCAAGCCGGTGGGACCAACCGCCGGCAACCGCCTCGCCCGGCAGCGACGAAATCGTCAAATTGATGACGAGCATCCACCACCTACCCACGGACGTGCACGCGGAACTGGTCCGTTCGGTGCGGGTCAACCGGCCCTAGCCGAGGCACAGCCCCCAGTAGGGACTGCGCCTTATTTTTCGAGACCGACAGCAGTTTTCGTGACGGAAAGAAGTGATCGAAACGGAGAAACACCATTTCGAGGAGAACCATCATCAGGATCCAGTAAATAACTACTCATACCTCATCCAATTACCAAATTCATCCCACCTCAAACCCTAGTCAGTAAGGGGGTAGTCAAGCTCGGTGGAGGGCACTGCGGGAAATATTGGTAGCGTACGATCTGTAACGTAAGATTTTTAGCTATGTAAGAATTGCACTTAGGTTAATCTTAATACTAAGAATAAGTCTCAGTGTAACGGAGCGTGCTCGCACGGACAAGAGGCGTAGAAGCCCAATTTGTTCTGATGAGAATGTAAAGTAGTGCCGATGACCGATTCCGGATAGCTGACCCACTAAGGCGGGGTGGGTTTAGTGTAGTTTAGGGAGGGGGATTGTGACGTTTAGAAAACTTTAGACTTCCCAGCACCTGGGCAGCGAGTCCCCGAGCACTTTCCATAGGCACTGTGATACGAAATAAACCGTCCACTAACCTGTTAAGTTTTTCCTCTTGTCTGTTTTCCGTTGGAGTCGAACCACCGGAGAGACGACGGCGAGAGAAGACGAGCAGCCGACAACCGCCAGAACGCGCGTCGTCACAGCGGACACCCGGTACTCGCAAATACAGCACGTAGCTTGCGCAGAAGAACGAGAGAGAGAGAAGCCATCGTGCTCAGCACCGCGCCGTAAGCGCGAGAGAGACGGAGAGTCGCCTTATCCGCGCCACTTCGCATACGTGTCCGAGAGAGAGCGGCCAAGGCAATGTAAACCCTTTTTAGGGATAATTGAACCGCGAGACTGCGCGCCGGCGCGTGACGACTCTAGCCTGGTGTACGGATAATCGAAGGGCCGGTTCGATTAATGCATGGTTTAGGATTTTTGCACCGGCTGCAGTGTAACGTAGCCGCTTATCGAGACGGCATGGGCCATGTTCGGGATGGAGGAGGGTCTGCGGCCTCATGCCCACCTACAGAACGAATGTTTATAGAGACAGGCCGGCCCTGCCCAACCTAGGTTATTTTGCCTTTGAAATCTCGCGCGTGGATCGCATCGTCGGTGATTGGCCGACCGACTGGTGTAATTCCTTTCCAAAAGGACTACGCTAGTAAATGATTAGCCTAGTCGGCGTGCGAGAGAGAGGTCGGATGAGAGACAGCAGTGCGAGTGAGAATTCGGGAGAGACGCGTCCGCGCCAGCTCATCGGCGAAGACTACCGTCTTCTCACTCGCTGCCTGGATCTCGAACCCATAGGACGTGACGACCATCCGCACTACCAATCGACGAGGGTTATTTTGAGCGAACGAATGCCGACTAAGTTTTGGTGAGAGAGTTTCACGGAAGAAACGGCACAAAGTAGGAACGACTTCATGAAGGGAGTTGAAGGTCAGTGGGTGAGCTATTCGATCTATACGCGTTTAGTTTGGGCCGCGCGAGTGCTCTCGCGGGTTTTCGAGACGGACGTGCGTGTCCTCGTGCTTTTGCGACGTGTTCGGTGTCTGGTGTCCTCGTGGCTACGGGTTGGGTTTTCAGGACAGTGGTGGCCGGTTTACCACCACTAAAATTACCGTTTACGTGTTTTTCCGTTTTTGTGTATTTTAGCGACCGCGTAGGAAAGGCGGCAAATCGAAACGGTGCGGCGGCCATTTTGGGGGCCAATGTTCGAACTTCGCGACACGTCGGAGGCCTGCATGCCGAAAGATTATTCTGCTCCGGCGCTTTAATCAAATAAATTGTGTTTGAGCTGAATTGATTTGTTAACGTTTTATTGTGCGTGCGAGATTCCCCCCCCCCCTTTGTGTATTTCAGGAAAAAGCTAAAGCAGAGATACTCGGCGGGCCACCTCAGTCGACCCGCCTGGCGCTTCGCCTCCTGCTATAGCTCTATTTTGATTGGCCCGCTCCGCTAATTTTCAATCGATGTTTACTCAATGAATATTGATCGGATCGAAAAGTTGCAATAGCGAGTAGGAAATAAAAACAAAAATTCGTGAATGTATTAAGTTGCACTATAACGTTTTTGAAAATTTTTCGACAGAAAAAAAAACGCTTTCAATTTTTTAAAACAAAAGGATTTAGAGAACCAGAGAATTTTGAAATTAGAAAAACTTTCACTGAAGTAATTCGAGGAAATAAAACTGTTTTCGTAGAATCGCCAGTTTCGCTTACTACTTATCCTTAAATTACTCATTGAAATATTTCTTAGAGATACCGGAATTGGCCCGGAAAAACATAGATAATGTGAAAAAGTTGTCATTAAAAATTGATATAATTTCAAATGTGATGCGAGATAAATTCTGAAAAAAAAAATGTAAATAATGTTATAAACGAAAACGTATTAGCACTTTTTGTATATTATGATGGTATTGAGGATGGAAATCCTTTAGGGAGTCACAGTGGTACCAATAAATTCGGAGTAGTATATGTTTCGATTTATTGCTTGCCTGCAAATATTGCCTCGCTTTTAGAAAGCGTTATTTTTTCGATGATTGTGCGAAGTGAAGGTATGAAGCAATGTAGGAATGAGTTTATTTTTCGGAAGCTTATTAACGAATTAAACATTTTGAGAGAAACGGGTATTACGATAATGGTTGATAATGTTTTGACTGTTTTTAAATTCCAAACTGTTCTTATTCTCGGCGACAATTTAGGACTGCATGCCGTATGTGACATGGTAGAATCATTCAAAGCTAATTGTTACTGTCGAATATGTACAGCACATTCATTTGAATGTTTACAATTATGTACTGAAAGTAAAAAACTATTAAGGACTCTAGAAAACTGTCGCTCAGATTTATTGAAAAATAATGACAGCGAAACTGGCTTAAAAGAAAATTGTGTTCAATCAACTGTATAATTTTCATGTTGTTATTGATAAAAGTGTCGATTTAACCCGTTTCGGCCGAGAACGCCACTCGCGGTACCCCGGTCTTTAATAGCTTATAACTGACGTTCAAAACGTCAAAAAAAATGAGAGGGTCATATTCTGAAAGTTTAATATCTGCTCTTTCCAATGGTGCCCATTAAAATTTCCAAAAAAAAAATAAAAATCATGAATTTTTCACCCATTTTTTTTGAAATCGAGTTTTCAAACGGTTTCCCGAATGAAATCGACTCGGAGTCTAATTAACCGGTGGAATAAATGTTTGAATATGAGGAACTCATGGTTCTTGGATCGATTTTTGACCTGGGGGTTTTCAAAATGGCGCCTTAATTGCAAAATTTTTGTCAATATGTTTATGAATTTTTTACTCAATAACTCTGGGGTTATGAAAAAATTGTCAAGAGAGAAAAAGTTCATAGAATTACTCAAACAATGCACCCGAATTTTTTCAAAAAGTTTGTTTATGTTGTTTATTTCAAAAAGTAAATTTATGCAAAATTCAAAAGTTGTTCAAAAAAATTCAAAAAAATTCCCATGTATTCTACGATTGATTCTAAGAACATATTATTCTTGTCAATTTTTGTGTAAATGTAATAGTTTTTGAATAAAAAATTTGTTAAAATCAAACTTCCTCCAACTTGTTTCTTATTCCCGAGATATCTACATTCATGCTGGAGCAAAATGTTCTTAGAATCAACCGTAGACTACATGGGAATTTTTTTGGATTTTTTTGAGCAACTTTTGAATTTTGCATAAATTTACCTTTTGCAAAAATACAAAAATTTTCTTCAAACTTTTTGAAAAAATTCGGGTGCATTCTTTGAGTAATTCTATGAACTTTTTCTCTCTTGACAATTTTTCCAAAACCCCAGAGTTATTGAGTAAAAAATTCATAAACATATTGTCAAAAATTTTGCAATCAAAGCGGCATTTGAAAAACCCCCAGGTGAAAAATCGATTCAGAAACTATGAGTTCCTCATATTCAAACATTTATTCCACCGGTTAATGAGGTTCCGAGTCGATTACATTCGGGAAACCTTTTGAAAAGTCGATTTCGAAAAAAAAAAATGGGTAAAAAATTCATGGTTTTTGTTTTTTAAACTGCATTTTGCAATAGTAAAAAAATTTTTTGGAAATTTTAATGGGCACCATCGGAAAGAGCAGATCTTAAACTTTCAGAATATGACCCTCTTATTTTTTTTTGACGTTTTGAACGTCAATTACAAGCTCTTAAAGACCGGGGTACCACGAGTGGCGTTCTTGGCGGAAACGGGTTAATGCACGATGTGCTTGAGGGTATTCATATGTATACGATACGTGCTATTTTATACGAATTCATCTTCAACTTAAAATTATTTAGTCTTGAATATCTTAACTTGAGAATTAAAGAATTCGTTTCGCACTCGGATAATACAAATCAGCCCCCTACAATTGCATTGAACGAATTTAAAGAAAAATTAAATCTTAAATACTCGCTGCTGAAATGTTATATTTAACGCGATATGTAGGAGTAATCATAGGCGATAAAATTCCTTGTAATAATCAACACTTGGAAATGTATATTCAGTTGAGAAAAATAGTAGATATTCTCATATGCCCTAGAATTACTAATGCGCACTTAAGAACTTTTACGCAACTAGTTGATGAGTTAAATTGTATGTGTTTATATTTTTTCAAAACATTAAAACCGAAATTTAGCTTTTTAACACCTTACGCTTCGATAATGTATTTTTTTTGGACCATGTGTACACTATTAGACTATGAGGCATGAATCGCGTCATTGAGAAGTTAAAGCCAATGATGTTACTTCGAATTCAAATAAACATCTTTTAAAAACTATTTCACATAAACAAGCGTTAAAAACGTTTAAATCATTCGATGCATTTAAAATTAAACCTAATATTTTATTTCAATCAAATAACACTGAAAATAGGTTTATTATAACAAAGTAACTGCGAATGGAAGTGAATATGAAATTGGGTCCTTTATAGGTGTTAGCGTGAAAAAACCAGGTATTAAATTTGACGAAATAATTAAAATTGAAAAACTTGATGCGTATAAAACCGAATCCCAAGTGCTCTTACAATTTACAGTTAGTATTTACGAAGAGGTTTACTTTGATGATCATTTTATGGTCTACGTGGTCGCTAAAACTGACGAAAATGTAATCGTTAATTATAATAAAATACCTAGTATGCCAACTGTCGTTGTCTTGAAAAAGGGAAAAAATTATTGGATTATTCCACGATATATTTTGTAATTTGTAATATTTTGTATAGCTAAAATAAATATTTTGTTACAGCATAATAGTTTATAGCAATGTTATATAATTCTTAAACAATTATCGAACTTTTCCATGCATTCTGTCAAAAACTCATTCAATTTTATCAAGCAGCTGCTTGGAATTCAATTGTATAACAAAAATAAATATTATTATTTAATATAGTAAGCGCTACAACGATATACGCATCACTCGTGATTCGCTAGGCATAGATGCTTTGGCATCCGGCAATCTGAGTAACCCCTACTCCGATCTGTCGGAGCACCAGCAGCGTGCGTTATATGAGTAGATATAGTTTACTTTCGGAGCACTGCCTGCGCTGAACATACGGCGCTTCCGACGCTACTGTTACGGTGTCTCAGTCACGCTGAAAGTCTCTCAGTGCAGAGCACTTTAGAGTCACTGGATCTTGCACGGTAGTGTCAAGGTAGCCAAAAGTACCATATAGATATCGACCATCATGTTTCATCCATTGCGCCGAATAGCGATCGCGATTGTGCCAGACTTCCTTACCCCTAAAAATCTCCTGATTCCGAATACCTAAAAAAAACCAGCAATTTCTGCACCTTCATCGCTATGCGTGGGATAAGGAATAGTAATTAAGTTTTCCTTACCTTTACCTTTAATTACCTCACAGTAAAATGTAGCTTTACGATGCCGAGACCGCAACGTAAATTGAGTTGCGAAACCAGACGGATAAAAGCTTGCAGCTCTTCCAACGTCGTACAGTAGTGAGTACATGTTTGTACGACACAGATGTAATCGATTATTTATTCAGTATAATTCACTCCGTTACAAAGTTTAACCTTTACGCTGCGGGGGTGGTCGATATATCGACCAGCAGTCAGGTTGGAGACTCTACCTGAGATATCCAGTGACCTTACGAATACATTTTGCACTTAATGAGAGGCCGATCAGTACTGAAATTTCCCTGCAGCCTAAAGGTTAAAAAATAATAAGTACAGATGTATTTTATGGCTTTATTTATACTGATGACCATCAATTTCAAAGTGAGAACAATATACATTATGTAGTATAATTTTATTCTTACAAAAGTTGAATTTGAAAAATAATTAAGAACTACATTTCTTCTGTGTCACTATCTGAATCTTCAGCTAATGCCTGACAAGCTTTAGCTTCTGCTTCTGTTTTAATGTCTACTGGTACTTTTTCATGTTTTCCGAGAGTTATCTTACCTACCCAGCTCATTTCAAGTTCAAATTGCTTATCTTTTAATTCATCATGTACCAAATAAATTATGCGAGCTGCTTCTTTTACTAATTCCTTCCGATCCATTGTAGATAATTTAAGTTTCTCAATTTCTGTTTTCGCTGACTGCTTAGCTTTACCTATGAAAAGAGAAAAATAATATCTTAATAAAAATAAACGATTAATTCATTTCGTTTATATACTATATGTTATATATTAAAGTGTATTATTGTAATTCAATTGTTTCCATAAAGTTTCAGTAACCATCAGCGATGGGGACTTACGGTATGTTTGCAAGCAAAGCACATAAATATTTTATAGAGGTGCTTGTGTCAATCGATTAGCTTTTATAGTTAACATATATTTTCTTACATTGAAACATATTTCAAATTGCAAAGATTACAAATTTTAATTTTCTTTGAATTAGATGTGGTCTATATTGACGATATTGACGAAGCACTGAGTTAGTATTCACATTTTTAAACAATTTTCAACTACTCTGGCTCTGTTAACGTTCGATCAATCCTAACTTATGAACAATGAATGGTAATGAATTTTGCAGAAAAAGAAAGATTAAAAGTTCTTTTTCCTGCTTTCATTTGCTTTCCTATACAAGTCACCAAATCTTTTGATAACAGAGTTAGATAGATATGAATGCACAGCATTTGGTGCAACAGGCTTTATCAATCAAAAATAAGATACTGCAATTTTACAAATTTATTGCGACGTTTAAAATGTTCGAAACGATAAACTTTCTCATCAGACTCAAAGCTAGGTTTTTTTAGGGGGGAGGTACAGATTAAATTTCAACTAAGATTGTAACGGAGACGTTATTTAATCTTAAATATAGTATTTTTGATACATATTATTCGGACTCTACCTGATTTCTATAGGAGCCCCTGCTATGTGGTACCACGAAGCTTACTTTATATTTCAACTTCAAGGATCTTTAGAATCTAGCTTCGCTCAGCAGGCTGCGACTTACCAACTAGCAAACGAACAAATATAGTAGAATAAGATAACCTCCGTTAATTTATGAATTGGACGAAACCCAACTTGACTTTAGTGTGTTGAATTATCGCTAGATATAAATAAATTAAGGCATCGCGTAACTTTTTATGAGAGATAAAGCAAGCTCCGCGGTATACTAAACCGAATAAGCATATGAAATTGGCCTTCACCTAAACAGTTTATTTTAAATATGCCAAAAGGTACTATCGATAAACTTTTCCAAAAAAATTTCTGCACTAAAGGCCCATTAACCCATTAACATGTAATATACAGTATAAAATGCGATTTTTTGATTTTGTTTCTTTTCTCAATTCCGGCTTTGAAAAAATTCATGGAAGTACATTTTCACATCTAAAATAAAAAAATAATTTTTCCCACAACCCATACATAAAGTTCGACTTTTGCGCACGTTGTATGAGAAAGTATTGTAAGCAACACGTGCGCTCAGGTTATCTCGACTCGTGTGATTGTCACCGTCATTCGGGCGTCAAACTTCCCCCTAGTCGAGATAATCTCCTTCGCTCACTAGTTGCGAAATGTATTATATGTAATTCTAACTTCAAAATTATAAAAGTGATAATCATTAAAATTTTCATAGGGGGCATACTTTCTAAAACCGACCACCTCCCCCCTCCGTCCAAAATTGAGAAGGACATAGAATACTTTTTATACCCCTCAAATTGTAAGTTTAACCCTCTACTTTTGAAAGCCGTGACGTATTAATTGCCCCTTGACATGGCGGATTCAAAATGGTGGCTGAATTAAACAAATTTTTATGAAAAAAATAACACATCTGCAAAAATGTAGTACCCCCCAATTATGTTTTGTTCATTATTTCCGAAACAAACAAAGGTATCTTGGTAGAACCAATGCTAAAAATATTAGAATGCAAGAGGTTACAAAATTACACCACTTTCAGTTTTAAGGGTAGCAACCCCTAATTTTTTTTATAAAAACCAAGTTTTTTAATCAATTTTCTGCTAAAAAATTTCAATAAATTACTTATATTAAAAAAGAAAGTCAACCTGTCTTCTGGTTTTGATCAAAATTATTGTTTTTGGTGGTAGCCCTGAATTATATTTTGTCCATTATTTCTGAAACATTTTCGAATTCGAGTTTATTTTCAAACGATGATATACTACATTTATATCTCCAGGGGTTGTTTCCCTTATCTATTTATAAGGCTAGAAAATGATTTTATCCCAAAATTTTGTCATTGAAACGTAAAAAAGACAGGATAGAAAACTAAATTTATTTATACAAAAGATTGTAAATTAAAATTTATTTGTTTGTGCTTTCAAAAAGCAAGATAAATTAAAGTAAAATAGAGATTTAATGTTTAATTATAATTCGATTTCATAAAAATATCATTGTAAATCTAATAAGGTTATTCTAATAACATCGGCAAATAAAGACGGCATTATTTTAATATTAATCTATCATAAATTGCTTTGGATATTAAAATTTTGTTTTGTAAATGCTATAACCTTTATTCATTTATGCTTTTATTACAAATAGAAAATAAAATACATTATTATAAAATAGTATTTTGCAAAGTAATATTAAATAATAAAGCGTTATGGATTATAAGTAGACCAGTAATGAAAATGATCAAAATAGTGTTTAAGATAAAGCGACTTTTTGCACCAAGAACATCGAAGAATAGCAATATTATTACAACCATCGATTTCACAATGCGTTGCACATGATCCGAAACTGAAATCTACAGGATTTTCGGAATCGTCCGGTTTATTGATAAGATACCGACTTTTGTACCATGAATATTTAAATAAATTTTTATAACGTGGAGATGAAAATTGATCATGAGTCAATGACTGCAATTTAATTATGTTGTTCCTAATATGCAAATTTAGCTCTTAATCCATGAGCATTACATTGTATGAAAAATTTTTAACAAAGTGCTTCCATACACGAAATCCATACACATCTAACGGCTGGATATTTCCAGTTGTCCCTGTAGGTATTACTTTAAGATGAACTGCTTTATCCTGTGGCGTAGCTTTCTGTACAGCCGTTGGACAGTGACCACTCCATGAATCAATCAGCAACATGCTTGTAGATCCGACATTAGGAAAATATATATCTTTTAACCATACCTTGAAATGATCTGTAAATTTATTTGCATGTCATTGTATCTAGCTGATTCAGTAAGTTAATACATATTTAAGAATTAATAAAATATAATTTTACCGGAAGACAATTTTCCAGATTTTGAAGGTACAGCGTACACGTTTGTAGGCCTGAACAAAGTTTGTGAGACGACTGGTCCAAATTCTCCACTCGGTTCCTTCAAAACCAAAAATAAAGGTGATAGTAATTTTCCGTCAGCAGAAATTGTTGGTTGCACTGTTTAGCTGTGAGTTGTAGATGAAATCGATTGTACTAAACATTGGACTTGTTTCTCTCCTTCAATCGCCAATGTTCGACCAGAGTGCATCTCTAATTGGAAACCACTTTGATCTGAAATATACGTATTTTTAACACCTATTTCATAAATCAATTGCTTAACCTCGGTTATGAATTCTCGAGCGTTTTTCTGTAAATTATCTTTATTTTCTGTATTTGTTTTTGTGATAAATTTTTTAATTTTTCTCGAAACAATTCTGTCAGCCTTTTTAAAAGCCAGAATTTGGAAGCCTTAAATCGTATATCTTCGTATCCAATTGCTTTCTGAGCTTGCAAGGCCCACCTTCACTAATCATTGTCGTGCACTACTAAACCAGATTCAAGAGCAGCTTTAAAGTTTTCAACAGTATAATCGCAAATTCTTACAATTTTTTCATGACATGTACCACCTTGATTAATTTGGTGTGCCCAACGATGTAACTATCGTTCAGATGTGACTTTCTTAAATTTATTTTGAACTGTTGCAAGAGACAAGTTTTTTCTTTTTTTTTTTTAATTTCTCCAATTCTCTACTGCTTTAGTTTTGTATTCAAAACTTAATGATTCATTATGATTTATGCACTGATGTGTAGGTGTCTCATGGTCATCAGAAATTGAATGCAAATCGATATCTTTTACAATATGTGCTCTAGGCTCTTTAAATTCCTCTAGAAAATCTAAAGATTCTTCCATTATTATGTCGATGTTATCGGACGAATCCATTAGATCTAAAAGTATCATTTGAAAATAATCTTTAATTTCGATTTCATTAAAATTTTAAGGACTCTCTTGAATATTGAGGGTTTGAAAATAGGCAAGCACTATACTGTTCTGCGTGACATAATTAAACAGCCAATTTTACGAATAAATAACAGTTTATCATAAAGAGAAAATTATTTTTCTAAAGCATTATTTATATTATTCAAAACAGAATTTTTAGACTGCATTAAAATAATTGTAAATGTGTGTCTTTGTGTTCTGTCTGTTACTGCCCTTAAATCAGCAAACATCATCCTCGCTAGAAAAATCCAATTTCCCCCCCTATTTGCACAATGTACTATTACGGTGAGTGTCGTGTCCTACATGACTTCATAAATGTCTAGCAGCCTTATAAATCGTAAAACAATGAAATCGTTAAAAATTTAAAGAGCAATCACCTCGCAGCCGTCGAGCAGTGAGTTGCGAAAACGCTGACGCGACATTCTAAACGAAATACGCGATCGACCATCGACCTGGGCCACGCATGGAATTGAACAACTTACGCTCCCACCCGCACAGTTATACGGAACATATAAAAACACCCGCGACATTCCTTTAAGTGCCATTTCTTTACTCTTTTCTGTGCTCGTGCGTTGCGACCGGTCCTCCAAAGGGAGAAGAACCTCGTTCTCCCGTGTTCTACGTTATTGGTGGAAGTGCCCGTCGTGTGTCTCCGGCGTGAGCAGTGAAAAATTCTGCAGAATTAACAGATATCAATACAACAAGCAGTTCTACCTGGCCAGCGAAGAATCATCAAGGAGGAACCTCGATTAGATCCGCCGGCAACGACAAGGAAAACTAGAAATTTCGAAATCCTGCCTATCCGATCGATAGTAAGTTTATTAAAAACACATATATGTCTAGCGAGCTTGCGGTTAAGTAAACAAAAATGTAATTTTTTTTATTATTATTGCGGTTGATATATTAATAATTATAAAAGAATATTAGAATAAAGGAAATATTGTAAATTATTTGTAAGAAACATTATTAAATATTGTTATAAATTTTTGGAACAGTATGAATTAAAAATTTTGTAAGAGAACAACATTCACTATAATGCCTTTCCTCTAAATCTAATTTATGTAGTCAAACGTCTAAAATATTTATTATAAAAATCTACTTATTATTTTAAAATAATGAGACGATTAAAGATTTAAAAGAAAGAAAAGAAAAAAATATAATTTCATGATAATATTCATTTAAAATAAAATGAACTCTTAAAATTCCGATTCATTCAACTGAGCAACTGATTTGTGAGCGATAATAAAGATTTTCGAGTTAAGACCGGTTCTCACTTTAATAAATAATTATTTTTTAAAGTAAGCGTGAACTTACGACAACCTTATTTCTTAATAAAACGAAATACGGTCATAACAACAGTAAGAAATACGTGATTTTAATTTTTAGTATACACTATAACGGGGGAATTTGACTGAGTGTGGGAGCGACTCGGTAGCTTCCCCGCGTGTATAACTAGGAGGCAAATGACGGTTGATTTACCGTCCAAATTTTAATAAGTTATGTTATTTACAATTTTAATAATTAACTGCATAGGCAGATAATTTCAGGGCGCCAGGCACTGTATTTTTAGATTGATTGAAATAAATTACTCTAAATTCGAGCAGTGCGCTTGATTAATTAATTTGAATTAAATTCTATTTCCTTCTTATTTATGCGCGACTAGCTAGAGGCAGAGTCGTGAGGTTGAACGGCCATAGACGTTCGAGCTGAGTTTCGGGTTGTGGACAGACACGTACACACACATGCAAAAATATCAAATAATAAATATAAATAAGTTCACACTCTACAAATTGGAGTTGATCTTAATAATTTGTGTCCTTTAATGGGCAAATAAATATTTACAAAAGAACCTCTGAGACGCATGCTAGTTTCGTTGTAACAAAATAAAATATAATGAGACAGTCTAGCGGAATATTATAAAAGCCTGTCACAGGCACGCTGTTTATTTAAATGACTCGACTATGAATTTAATTTACAAGAAATAACATTTTAAATAATTGCCTTGAAGAGGCATGCAATACGCCTTACAATATTTTTGAGTCGCTTGCCTCACCAAATTATGCGTTGCTCCAACTGAAATCTCAAGCGTACGGATACGTGCGCGAGAAATTAATTAACAAAAAAAGTAAGTACAAACGCGCGAGGACGAAGGCACTCTAGCGCGGAGTTAAAGCCACAAAGTAGGCGCAAAATTATAAATTGAATTTAAATAATAAACTGTAAAACCGCGTAAGGCAAATCCTACCCTTTTGTAGCTCCTGCTCGTATCGAAACGATTTTAATCAGGCATCGGGCCTGGAAAAGCGAGGCAGTTAATTTACAATATTTAAAATATAATTTAATAATTTAAATATCCAAACGAACGAGCGCTGCCAATAAAAAGGCACGGGCACTATCACTGTTCGCGAAGTGAACTTTTACGCGATATAGAAGATCGCAACTACGCGGCGCGGAAGAGTCCGGAGATGGTGCTGTCCGTTCGGCAGCCAGGAGAGTCGCCGAGGCAGGCGTCGCCGAGTCCGTCGAGGCCCGCGACATCCTTCGCGCTGCTGTCACGTCGCTCGCTTATTGGTGCGCTCTAGTTCGGCACCACATCGGAATGTTGTTGTGTCTAGCATCCTTCTCTCTCGCTCCAATGTCCTTTTCTCTTGCTGCTGTAAGCACAGGCACTACAAGTATCTTTTGTGGAATTTTCCATAATTTTGGAAATTATAATATTCCAATTCGATACTGGGGCTACTGTGTGCCAG
>UELU01078244.1:0-13904 GCA_900490025.1 Megastigmus dorsalis
TATATATATATATATATATATATAAACTACAATTAAGCATAGTAGCTAATGACTAAATGAACTTGAACAATTTTAACTAAAATGACATCATTGATCAAATAAAGATATATTTGAATTATATTTTTGTTTACCAAGATTTTCTTAGCGCTAACCTTTTTATAGCCTTGGTCAAGCACATTATCGAGGCTTTTTAAATCAATTTTTTTTTTCTACAAATAAAATTCGGCTCACGTTCTATTGTAATGAAGTTGAGTATTCAACAGCTTATTGCATATTATAACCATGTTTTCTTACATGCTATTTTTTGAGCTGTACGGGAGGATGCCAACGAAGTCGTAGTAAGTAGAGGAACGGAGGGGAATGTACGAAACCGGCGTTTTTGCTTAGAACTTGTAAAAATATAAAACTTAAAAAAAATTAAACTGGGAAGGTGAGGGAATGCTTAAAAGAATATGGGTGAAACTTACCGAAATAAGTATAAAAATATAGATTTTGTAAATTTTTTTTTAGTTCATTTATACGTAATTCTGCTTGAAAACGATATAATTATAAAGCGTATGTAAGTAATTCCAATCTGAAATTGAGTAAAAATAAAGTACGTCCCAAACGGTATGTTCTTCATCGTTTCGCTGAGACGGGATAATTCTCAGCACTTCTTTCAGGTGGGGTGATCTTCCTTCCACTCGACGTATTATATTCTACCACAGCTTTTAATAAATTCCTGGGAAAAAATTCATTTATTTTTTGAACCTTGTTCCTAATTTCTTAAAATTTGTTCTACGTTTTTTACAATCTGCATGTACTGATTCCATTGACTGTTCACTTCAGTATTCAAGACCTCGTTAAAAAAATATTATGATAATTTTTTCAGTAATTTATTAAAAGCTGTGCAAGAATAAAATAGATAACCTATGTATTTTTCATGCTTTTAAGCACTATTATTTGTTAATTTCATTGCTATGTAATTTTTTCTAAAAGCTTCCTTTTTTACGTTAGTATAAAATTCGATACATTAAAAATTATGTACAAATATTCTTGTTATACAGCATTTATATTAATAATAATCACTTTATTTTATCCTATGATTTATCTTTTTACATTTGCTTAACCTATTACATTTGTATACACGGTAGTATCTTTCTTTTTTTTATTTTAACTATATTTATTTTGTACTTTCACTTTCCTTCTTCTTTCTTCTTTCTTCGTTCTTCTTTCTTGCTTACTACTCTTTTTCCTCTACCTTCCACTCCAGCTCGTTCCTCTCCCTATTCCACCCGTACTTTCTTCTATCTATTCTTATGCATTTATTAGCCTTTTCTATTCTCAAAACGAGTTCAACATCCCTTGCCTTTTCCAGTATCTTATATCTCTCCGCTCTCTCTATTTTACTCAAATATTCATCTACAATGAAATATCCTTCCTTTCTAATTTCACCTTCCTTGCTCCAAAGCGAATTTCGATCATCCTCCTCTTCAAAAAGCAGCCATCCCTTATCTTTTCTTTCTTGCATTACTTCCAGTTTTCACTTTTTCCGTTTCAGCCACTCTCTCAATTTAATTTCCTTGCTTCTCCATCCCTTTGCGGAGCTCTCTTACTCTCCTCTCCGTTATCCAATCCATTTTTCTTTCTATTTTCTTCTCTTCCCCTATCTTCTCTTTTTTTCTTCCTCTTTTTCTTCTTTTCCTTTGTCCTTTGTTTCCTTTGTCTCCACTTTTTCCAATTTTCCTCCTCCAGATGTATTCTCAATCCTTCCACCTCTATTTCCATCATTGCTATTTTGTCTTTTAATTTTTCGATTTCCTCATCTTTTTTCTTGGATCTCTCTTTTAACTCCTTTAGTTCTACTCTAATCTTCATCCATGCGTCCTTCCATATGTCCTCTCTTTTTGGCTCCTCTTTTTCCATCCTTTTTTTCCTCCCATTATTCATTTTCTTTCAGTTTTCCTTTTACTTGTGTCCTTCTCTCCACTTTCGTCCTCGTGTTTTGTTTTCTAATACACTAACCTCTTTTGCCCTTTTCTGTCTTTCTTTCTTGTCCATAGACTTCGTAGTTCCATCAGACTCCCTTGTCTGTTCTCTCGTTTTCTTGTCCGTTCATTTGTTCCGTTCCTCTTCTACCGTTGCGCTTTCTCTCCGTTCCTCTCCACCCTGTGTTCCTTGACTTTCCGCTTTATTCACTTCTCTGCCTTCTTTCTTGTTCTTCTTTTTTCCTTCTTCTTTTCCACTCTATCCTATACATTATTGCTCTGAATTTTTCTTCTTCTTTCCATATCTTATCCCATTTTCTCTCTTTATTTTCTGTGACCTCACAATCCTTGAACACGTGTTCCATTGTTTCTTCCTCCATTCCACATAGTCTGCACTTCCTCTGTCCTTCTTCTAACCAGTATTTACTCCCATTTCCATCCCCATCTAGCCTGTATTTTGTAACTATTGTAAATTCTTTTCCTCTGTTTCTTCTAGTCCCCATTAGATACTACTTTTGTTCTCTTATCGTTTCCTCCGCCATCCACTTTCCGAATTCTTTTGCGAATTTAGAATTCTGTATTTCCGCCTTCGTTTTCTGCCATTCTATATCTCTGTGCCTTTCTTCAATCTCTTCCCACCAACCTTCTTCCTCTTCCGTTCTTATGTTTGCTGCTTCTACTGCCCATCCTTTTTCCTCAAAGAATTTTCTCCTTTCCTTCTCCAACACTGATTTTCCTTCTCCTCTTAACATCATAGCTATGCATTCTCCTCTAATTGTTCCTCTTTCCTCCTTTTTTATATTCTCTTCATACTTCATCGCTCTTGTACCCGCTTTTACTTTTATTTTGTCTCTTTTCTTTCTCCATCTTATTATGTGCCCTGGTGTTCTGCTATTTATTTCTAACGTCCATCTCATATAACTTTCCTGTATTTTTTGTACCTCCCCCCTTTCCTTCTATCCCCACATTTCTGCTCCATACATTATTATACTGACTACCATTGCATCAAAAATTTTCATCCTCCTGTTCCAGTCTGTTCGGATTCTTCTTCTCCCCACACTCCACACTTTTCCCATCACCATCTTCGCTCTGTTTGTCACATACTTTATGTGATTTTGACTTTTTCAATCTTTTCTACTTTCCATTCGAATTTTTCTTTTTTCTCCTGCCTCCTCCTTTTCTGAATTCCATAATTTTTGTTTTCTCCACATTTAGCTGAAGTCCCTTTCCTTCCAAAAATTTTTCCATTTTTTTCATCATTTGTTTTAATCCCCTTTCATTGTTTGCCAGCAGTGCTACGTCATCCACATACGATAGTGTCCATATCTTCTTCCTTCGTATCACCAATCCACCCTCTTGTACGTTTTTCATCTTCTCTTCTAAGTCTGCCATCGCCACGTTAAACAGTACCGGGTTCAATGGACATCCTTATTTTACTCCTTTCGTCATTTCGAATTCTTATCCTGCATCTCGTTTCTATGTACAGTTCCTCTATTCTTTCTCTCAGCTGCTTTTCTACTCCCATTCTTTTCATTGGTTTCCATATCACTTCACGCTTTCATGTCTGCAAACATTACCAGTACTCTTCCTCCTTTTCTTCCTATCTCCCTTCCTATTACGGTTTTTATTGCATATATCGCATCTGTTGTTCCTCTTCCTTTTCTAAATCCGAATTGTGTATCATCTAATTTTTCTTCCTTCTCCAGGTATTCGTCCAATCTTTTCTCAGTATCTCCGCGTATATTTTGTATCCCGAATCCATCAGCGTGATTCCTCTATAGTTTTCTACCTGTTTCTTGTCTCCCTTTTTGTATATTGATACCATCAGTCCCGTCCTCCATTCTTCCGTAACTTCTCTTTTTTCCCATATTTTCTGCAGGCATTCCCTTAGTTTTTCCTCTACTTCTTCTCTTCCCTTAACCCATGCGTCATTTCCTATGCCGTCCTTTCTTGCCGCCTTTTTTTCTTTCATTTTCTTTATCACTTCTCATACTTCCTGTTTTTTTATCCTTGATTCTTTTCCATATTTTCTTATTTCTTTTCTTCTTGTTTCCCCCTCTATTTCTCTTCCCTCCACCCTGTCAATCTCTTCCTCCTTCTTTTTCTTTATCAGGCTTTTGTACTCATACTTTGCCTTTTTCCACTCCATGTAATCTATTCCTTTTCTCCTTAATCTCTGCCTCTTTTCTGATAGTTTCTTTTTCTCTTCTTCACATTCCTTATCCCACCATCCGTTTTTCCTGCTTCCTCTTTTTATCTCAATTTTTTTTATGTTCTTCTGTATCTCTTCTTTTATCTTCTTCCAGTCCCTACTCACCCTTACTCCCTTCATCTTTTCCTTAAATTCTTTAACTCCTTTTTCTGTCCAATCTGTCCTCCATTTTTTTTTACTCCTTTCCTCCCTCTTTATTTTCCCTTTCAACTTTATCGTGATTGGCATATGAACCGACTCACCTTTATTTATTACTTTCATTTCCTTTACTTGGTTCTCTACCTTTTCATTAGTTATTGGATAGTCTATTACCGTATTTTCTCTTGCCCCTATATATGTCTATCCCCGTTCTTTATCTCCCTCTCTCGCCCCGTTTTCTATTGCCATCCCCATTTCTTCCAGCCTTTCCCGCATCACTTCTCCTTCTTTATTTTTTATTTTGTCCCTAGATCTTCTTCCTTCCTCAATCCATTGTCAGCTCCCTTCTTCCGCCGTTCTAGCGTTAAAATCTCCTATTATCATTATTCTTTCCTTCTCTTCCTCCCTACTCACCTCTAGTATTTTCCAGACCTCTTTTATTTTTTCTTTCATGTATTTTACCCCTACTATCCATTTTGTATCCCCTATTTTTGCTTCCCCACATATTAATTCCTCTTTTTTTTCTTTTTTTTTTCTTCTTCCCCTTCTTTCTCCCATACTCCCACGCTCTTTTTAATTTCTAATGTTATTCCTCCAATTGCTCTTCTTTCTTCTTCTTGTTCCCTCCACGATTTAATCGAATTCTTTCAGTTTTTCCTCATTTGCCCTTCCTCTTTTTCTTCTAACCACATCTCTGTTATCCCTATAATATCGTGTTCATTTATCACATCCCATTCTTCCTCCTCTGTATTTTTTATATTTGCTGCTTTCCAAGCTAGTATTCTCACCTCCCTGCCTTCCTTCTCTTTCTCTCCTCTATACCTCCATCCCTTCTTCTCTCTCTGGACAAAAATTTTCTCCCTCTTCATCCCATTTCCATATTTTATCGTCTATCCACATTTTACTATAGCTATTTCGCACCTGTTTCCCCTTTCCTCTCTCCTCCCTACCAAACCTTCTCATTTCCTGATTCATTTTCCTTTCCGCCGTATTAAATCATTATCTATGTAAATTCTGGTCCCTGTTAACTTTGCTTTACTATTTATTATATTCGTTTTCCCTTCTCATGTTTCACACTCCACCCCTACTTTATCTCCTCTTCCTCCAATCCTTCAAGTATTTCTCACCTCTACTACTTTATTCAGCTTTTCATTTATCCAGTTCTGTACATACCTCTTTTAATTCCTCATCCCTTCCACTCCCGTAATTATCACATTTTTCCTTCTTCTCTCCTTGTACATCTCTTCCAAGTTTTTTCTTATCTTCACTTCTTGCTCCTTCCTTCTTTCTTGACCCTCCTTCCACGCCCTCACCTCCTCTTCTCTTCTTTCTTTCCACTCATCATTCATCCCGTCAGGCGCCCTTTCTGTCATCCTTTCTCCTGCCACTTCATATTCTTTCTTTTCTAGCCTTTTTTCTATCGCCTTTTCCACCTTCTCGAATTCTCCTTTCATTTCTCTATAATTTTCCTTCGTTTTCTCCTCTACCTCACTAACTCTCTTCTCTGTTGTTTCCCATTTTTTTCCAACTCCCGAGCGCTTCACTGATTTTTCCATCCATCGTATCCAATCTCCCTTCCATTCTTGCATCCCCTCTTTTTTCCAGCTCCTCAAATTTCTCCTCATTTTTTCCCAGAATTTCTCCATCTCTTCCCCTTCTATTCCTTCTTCTTTTGCTACTTTTTCCTCCCTTTTTACTTCTTGCTCTTCTCCCTCTTTTTCTCTTTCTCTCCTATCCTTTTTATTTGGTACCAGAAATTTTGCTATACTTTCGTTAGGGCTATCCCTATTTTTCCTTTTCCCCTCTATCCTTTTTCTCTCTACTTGTTTTTCCCGTTCTTTCACCTCCTGCCTGGCTTTGTATATCTCTCCGTATTCTCCCGATGTAGAGTGGTCCTCACACACACTCCTACTCCTTCCCCTACTTGCTGTGCTCGCTTTCCCTATTTCGTGCGCCTTCTCTCCCTGCAAACTCTATGCTCGATTCTCCCTCTCTCTCACTCCCCTCGCCACGAGTTTTCTTTCACGCACCTCTTCCCACTTCCTCTCTCCCCCCTGTCCTTGATTTTTCTACTCCCTTTCTTATTCTTTTTTTCTTTTTCCACTACCCTACTCTTTTATTTTTTTCCGTTACCTCCTTCCACTCACTTTCCATATTTTTCTCAGACACTACCGTATTTACGTCCTCGCCTGTGCACTGCTAGCAGCGCCCTCAGCATTTATATTAAAAAAAATATTAAATATTATTGTTGTACTTTAAACATAACTTATTTGGAAAATGAATTTTTTTTTCCAAATTACTCAAAAATTGACATTAGAACGAAATCCGAAAATAATATAATATCTATCTTTTCGCCCCCAATTAAAGTTCGTTCAGGCCCATCGTGAGGTACCTTTACTCTCACCTTTTCCAACAACTACTGTTACTGCAGGGAAGCTTATGACCTCTCCCTTTTTCCTTCGCTTGAGCAAGCTGTATAGCAAAACTTACATGGTTGCTGCTAGATTTCGCCTTAGCCGCAACAGCTAACCACTGACGACATGCTTAACTCCATAGGCACGTCGTAAGCTTTAGCATACTTCAAGTCTTACCTGACTGCTTTTAAGCGCCTACATTCGTGCGCTTCTAGCGCTCTCTGAGGGTTCTACTTAATCAAATCCCGCACACTGAGGCTTAACAGCAGTCCTATACAAACAGAGCAGCCCTTCCTATACTCGCTCAATATCAAAGATTTTAATTCTGCCACTAGGTAGTCATGCACAAGACCAAATTGTGTGAGCTGTTTGCACGTCCAGATATTGATGACTGGGATACTTGCGTGCCAAATGAGGACTATATTTCTCCTGATTATACCCATTCACGTCAAATAAATGCGCCGACCGGATTTCATTCTATCAAATCACTTCAATAAATGCGTACTCTAGTTGATTTGGTTATACTGTGAAGTCCTAACTCTCACTATAGGACTAGTATAATCTAGGTAGGCTAGTGCTCTACCGAGATTCTTGATTCTTGTATTTTGGATTTATTTAAAAGGTTTCAAATTGGAAATTTGAGAGATTGTACTTACCGTGGGTTCGTTGATATCGGGAAATGGTTGTTGAAGTAAACAGGATTTTCTCACTTTTGTATAAGTTTAAAATAATATATAGTTTATTTAAAATCGAATGTTGAATTATAAAAGTTCGGTTGAAAAATACAAAAAAATACAATGAATTAAAAATAGAATGTATGTTTTAAACGGTAGAGAAATATAATTGACAATATGTGGAGCTTGGAGTGTCGCGACAGATGGATCTTGGGAGCACGGAGCTTCGCTGCAAGATCGAATACCGGACTCTGATAGCCTGTAACTGACTTTTGTTGTGCTACTTTTTCCCTTATAAAGGTTTACAAATGTGTGTCGTTAATTACATCATTATTGACGTGTATACGAATTATAAGTAGGTTGCTTGTTTTGAAAGAGAGGCGAAAAGGAATCGTATGTATTTCGCAAATTTATCGTTGGTATTTTCGATTGACGATTGATTCAGTTTTTTGAACAGAAAATATACGTCGCATGACGTAATGATACTACTGTTAATTTTTTACACAATTATTTTATATATCTGTTATGCAGTTAACACCTCTTCGTTTTTTTTTTCGTTTTTATTTTCTAGTTTATACATTCAATGAATTTCTATTGTAATTTCCATTATCTGCTACGCATCAGGTTATAATTGACTCGATTTTATAAAACTCTATTATTTTACTTACATCCGACAGAGATATATCCTAAGGTGCCATAAAGGAGCAATCAATCAATTATTTCACCGCTAAGAGTTCAATTTCTGATTATCTAATAGCTCTTGACTAGTTATTCCGTCACTAAAATAAAAAGGTGTGGATAATAGATTGGCACTTAGCTTTCTTAAGTTCATTTTATCACTTTATGTGTTTGGTAGAAAAGTGGTTGTGTTTTTAAGTTAACTATTTATTATTTCTTATTTGTCTTATTCTCATTAAAATTTTTCTCAAGTCAATAATAAATTATACAAAAAACTATAAAGGTATTAAAATTTTGTTTACATTTGTATTGATTACAATAAATCATTATTAATTAGTATTAGCGATATTATTTCTTTAGGATACTATTAACGTAATCAAATAACTTACATATTCAAAATTAAAGATCTAGAATAAAAAAGTACAATGTTATGTTTTTTATTTACATAACACGCGCACACAGTTTTCCACGCGCTGAGCTCAGAATTAGTCCATAAATTACAAATTTAAGATATCTTTATTTACAGAAAGGACCTCGCATAAACCTTATGGGGGCGGGGTCTCTGCGGATTTATTTGAAATTTTGAAAAACTGTTGTTTATGTAATCCCGAACAAAAGTTCTCATGGCCACAATTACCGCTGAAGCATACTTTTTTCTCTAGGAGACGTGAAAGTGTGGTACTTCGGGCCAACTTTAATGCAGAGCAATGAAATAAGTATCTGCATGTGTTTGTATACGTGTGTGTGTGTGTGTGTGTGTGTGCGCGCGCGCATGCGTGTCTGTGCGTGTTTGTATGTGTGTATAATATACGCAACGCCGAGTATATCTGACTATACCGTACCTTTATGAAAATCTATATAGATGTCGTGCCGCCGCTAGGTGGCGACGCCAAACCTCAAGAGAATCGCGCGCTTCAGTATATATAATACAGTCTATCGACCTAGCAAGTTGAAATAAGAGTACCCAGTTCTTATTTTTTACATTTTCATTTATCGAATCCAGCTTTGATAATTGACTCCCCCAATATTTTTTACTTTTTTGTACCGAATTTTATTGTTCATAAAACAGGGAACAATTAATAAATTCAAATGGCTTGGAAAAACAGATTACATTGTTATATCTGCGATAATGCGTTTCTACCAGCACGAATGAATAGAATAGATAGAGATAGAAATGATGCTTTTAGGAAAATAGCTTTTTTTAGACGTGATGGTTTTAATAGACCAGCGCTTCACATAAATGATCGGACAAGACTCTGCTTTAATTACTATAGATCTGTTGTTGATTAACAACGCATAATAGAAAACGATCCTACATGCCTTCGACTGAATGCTTTGACGCAAACTGCAAATCGTATCTGCATAATATACAATACTCAACATGATGTTCATAAGATTTCCGCTGATTGTCGAGTAAATGTTTTTATTATGTGTAATATTTGTATTCCTAACGATCAACATCATCTTGACAATAGAGGTTTTTTCTAGGAGCCACTATTACTTGGTTTGCGTTATTTAAACAGACCATATATTATAAAAGGTGAACAATTTGGAATTCTTTTACAAGGACTTCGAAATCTCGCTGTGAGTAAACGTAGATTTGAAGATAAAAATAGCCTTACAGATTCTGAGTTCCCATCTTTCTCTCCTGTGACAAAAGAAGAATTTGTGGAA
This sequence comes from Megastigmus dorsalis, assembly GCA_900490025.1. Taxonomy (NCBI): domain Eukaryota; kingdom Metazoa; phylum Arthropoda; class Insecta; order Hymenoptera; family Megastigmidae; genus Megastigmus; species Megastigmus dorsalis. The sequence continues at coordinate 9,758 of UELU01078244.1, forward strand.
CTCTTTAATTATTGCAATAGAGTACCTTGTGAAGGTGGTTACAGGTACGTATCGAAAAAAGATTTGTTGATGTTTCTGTCTAAGCTAAGACAGGGACTATCCGATGAATTTTTGCAAGTTATTTTTGAATATCCAAGTACGCAGGCAACAAGTATGGCAGTTTCTATTGTTCGTCAATCTTTAAAGCAACGTTTTGTTCCCGAAAACATTGGTTTCGATTGAATTACAAGAAAAATTAAATTGCAAGACATGTATCTGAATTTGTTAATGAATTGTACAATGCTGATCCGCGTACTCCTCATTTAATTGCTGCGATTGATGGAACATACAGTTACATACCTAAAAGTAGTATTTTTCGCACATTACGTCAATCTTTTTCAGTACATAAAAGTCGCCATTTATTGAAGCCCGTACTTGTCGTTGCGCTAAATGGATTTATCCTCGATATTCAGGGTCCTTACTTCTCCGATTCTAGAAATAATGATGCAGCAATTTTGGAAAATGAATTCAATAGAGATGCAGAAAGAATGAGAGAATGGTTTCGTGATGGAGATATTGTAATTGTCGATCGAGGTTATCGTGATGCTACAGCAATGTTAGCTCGACTTGGTATTGTATGGAAAATGCCGGTGCACCTTCCGCCAGGGAGAAATCAACTCAGTACAGAAGATGCCAATGATTCACGTTTGGTTGCCAAAACGAGATGGATTGTTGAAGCTCGGAATCGCCATCTGAAATCAATGTTAAAATTCTTTCAATTAACTATAGCAATTAGTCATCTTCCAAATCTTGGTGACTTCTATCGTATTGCAGGTGCAATTATCAACAGATACCATCCAGTTATTGAGATGCAACGAACTAATGCGGAAGTGGCTCGACAAATGCTTAACAAATCCAGATCTGCTCACGTTGTTCAGGCACTAGTTGAAGTCGATAATCTCCACATTCACAATGCTTAAAGATGGGTACGATTGGATGCACAATATGTACCTGGTTTCCCAATATTAGATGTAGATTATTTAAAAGATCTTACTGTCGGAATTTATCAAATAAACTTAGCACCATCATATGTCCAGGACAAATTACAAAGAGAAGGTGAAGAAGAACTTCAAGCTGAAATGATAAGAAACGAGGTAAGGCTACCTCAACCTGGCCTTATGAGAGTAAGAATATTTTCCCGATTCCGGAACGCAACTAAATATCAATTGTGGATTTCATACTAGCCAAATACCGAACAAGAAAGAGAGGATAATGTGGATGAAGCAAATGAACTGATAAACGGCTATTATTGTACTTGTAAGTCAGGTGCACGAACGCTAGGTACCTGCGCACACATAGCTAGCGTACTTTGGTATGTTGGATACGCTCAATATAGTAGTAGTTTTGTGTATAATAATAAGAGATACCTATTTTTATATACTCCAAGAATGAAATCGGCCCTTTTCACGGCCACAATGATGTACAAAACCCGATCGTGCAACCTCCTCGTGGTGTACATTGGTTAGCGCTAATGCCGACGGTAACGAAAAATGTGATGACATTTCAAACCTATTCGCTCTTACATTTTGCATAAAAATTATTTTTTTATGATGGAGTCTTGAAATACACATACGCAAACTCACATTCTCCTGTATATTCATTCGCACGTGTAAATACCGACAAATACACAATGATTCACAAACACGAACGCACACGTACGTACACACACACACGCACGCACACGCACACGCACACGGACACGAACACACACACGCACACGCACGAAGAAGCACACACATGCACACTTATACAAACACATGCAGATACTTATTTCATTGCTCTGCATTAAAGCTGGCCCGAAGTACCACACTTTCACGTCTCCTAGAGCAAAAAGTATGTTTCAGCGGTAATTGTGGCCATGAGAACTTTTGTTCGGGATTACATAAACAACAGTTTTTCAAAATTTCAAACAAATCCACAGAGACCCCGCCCCCATAAGGTTTATGCGGGGTCCTATTAAATTTCGAGATATCGTACAATAAAATGTTAAAATGTTTTTTATTATTTTGGTAAGGAGTATTCGATAGTACTCGTCATCTTTTTCAAAATCAATTTTGAATCATTCATATACGATGTATTGTCTCCGAGATATGCATGTTTAAAGTTAAGTAATATTCAAATCTATAACCGTTTGATCAATTAGATTACTTTTGAGATGCATTTTCGAATTTTATATTATTATATTTCGACGAATAGATTTAAATTAAGTGCTGTGCCTGAAAAGTCGATTTACCAAACCAAATTTCTAATTCAAATAAAATTAAGTCTAGAATCATATGTATTAGAAATGGGTATCATAAATCTAAAGTCGATCAAAGTTGGTTGACAGTTAATATTTAATTTTAGGATAAATATCCATTCACATTATCGATTATTTATTTATTTATTTGTTTATATATTTATTCATTCTACGGGCAGAGTTGCCCTTTATTCGATATGATAGTACATTAGAATAATAGGGTGGCAATGTAATCGTAAGCATAAATCTATCGAGTAGTGAAAAGTATAACAGCTTATAAACCAAATTTAGAATTTAAATGTAGGAGCTTTGTAATAAGACCTAGGTAGACTCGAATCATTTGAAAACTAGTAATGTTGGAGTGCTGAGGCGGATTGCTTAGCTTTAAAGAGTGTGCAGGGCGTCAATAGCTCTTACATCCGAAGGAAGCTTATTCCAGTTCCTTCACATACAAGCAATCGAAAAATTTAAACCAAAATTAGAGTTATAGACGTCCTCATAAAATGCATTTGGATGGCGCACCGAGTAGTGTATATTTCTAGTGACGAATATTGAACACAGCAAAGCAGATGATAATATATTATTAACAACTTTAAAAACTAATACTTTACCGTGTAGTTTGTGGTGAGAGTGTATCGTTGGAACATTTAGCATACGCGATATGGATTCAAAATCGTGCTCGACTCTGCTCATGGGCGTACCGAGCTTATAACAAATCGTAACAGTTTATGCTGCGGAGTCTCTTAGCGCATTATGAGAAATTGAGCAGACGGGAACCAAACTTGGCAACCATAAAGCAGAGTGGGCAGTACAAGAGTTCTATATAAATATATAATAGATGACGCAGATCTAAAATTTCGAGTTTCGCGCATAATGAAGCCCAAGGTCTTAAAAGTTTTACAAGCAAATAATGTTCATTGGTGTCGACGAGAAAATCCGGTGAATCTGTTAGTGAAACAAGCTGTGGCGTACAAAAGAGTCGATCAAGAGTATATCCCTTTCAGGGATGTTCCGAGTATACCCGCGTGAGTCCCACTAAGACTTAATGTGATGTAACCTTAGATCCTGAAGAGTAGTGGGTCATTGCTCACATTAGGCAAATATAGATCGCCGAAAATGGCGAGTCTGTAATCCGGGAAGATGGTGGGCATTGATTCTACGGTACTTATGTGTTGTGAGGCCTTTGGAGCCCGAAAACCAAAAATAATATGCACGCGATTTAGAGATTAGGAATGAGATTTTTTGTGCCGAAATCGTAAATCTTATGATAGAAAATACATAGCTTTCTAAAATTTTGAGGGCTTGTATAGAATTGGCCAAGGAATAAGGGAAAATAGTAAAGAAGGTATAAAAATGTACTTCTAACCTCAATGTACTTAACCCTTTGAACCAAACATTATTCCTAAATTTTTCTTTTAATTCCATTGACCTAAAAATCTATACTTGGAGGTTTTTGGAATCGAAAATTGCGAATCTGGGATCAGATCTTTAAAATTCAAAATGGAGGATCCAAGATGGCAAGTCAAGATTTTAAAAAATTGATAACTATGCATATTTTACTAAATAAGGATTATAGGGATTTTTGGACACTGATCATGAATTTGGGATTAGTTTCGGAACACTCGAAATAACTGATCCGATATGACAAATAAAATTTTAAAATAGTTAGAAATTAAGAATATTTTGATGAATATTGATCTATGGTCGTTTTTGGGATTGCTGATACTGGGATCCGATTGTGATACAAAATAGAAGATACAATTAAGCGGATAAAATTTTGATATGGTTTAACTATTGAAAATATTTTAATAAAAAATGTTTACGCATATATAAATTAGATCAATTACGGAAACAAACTACTACCTGTAC
>UELU01078246.1:0-16216 GCA_900490025.1 Megastigmus dorsalis
TATAATAATTTTATATAATTTTTTTTTGTCAGATCATTTCTCCTTAAAACGATATTTTTCTGCAATAGACATGCAGAATTTGTAATGAAAATATAATATTTTAAAAATTATACAATAAATAAGTAAATATTTCAATGGCTTATAAATAATGTGACTATAGCAGTTTGACATCAAAATGTATACAAACTAATAAAATACGTACATAAATGTAACTAATTAATAATATCAGTTTTGCAACTTTAATAACGATTTTATAAAATAAATAATTCTTTGAATTCAAACTACAGGAGTATTCCGTAATAATCTGAGGTGATATCGAGTTCAAAAACAGAGCCAGAAGCACTACTCCCCCTTCCCACTCCCCGCCGCTGAGCTAGAAGAGACAGTGAGCCAGAACCGGCCTAGTATTTCTGGCTCACCGTGCTGCGCTATCTCTCTTCCCCTTCCCCGCAAAGCTAGAAGAGACTGTGCGGCAGAATCGGTATAGTGTTTCTGGCTCACCGTGCTGCCGATGAGCTAGAAGCGCTATCTCTCGCCCCCTTCCCGCAGAGCTAGAACGGACAGTGAGCCAAAACCGGCCTAGCGTTTCTGGCTCACTCTCTGCTGTGATGAGCCCGAAGCGTCTTTTTCCTCCCCTCTGCTGAGCTGAAAGAAGCAGTGAGCCAGAAACGCATAACATTAGCGCGAGCGGCTCATGCATGCGTCAGGCTCCCGGCTGCACTGAGCCAGAAGTGGCGCTTAATGTTTTTTTTTTAAATGTATTTTTGCTCTGAGTGAGCCAGAAGTACGCGCGGGAGGAGTACCCTGCTGCGACCGCATAGAAGGAAAGGAAGGAGGCTTTTTACACCCCTTTTATTTCTCGGAGGGTGAACTCCATGAGCAAAAAGCAGTTCAGCACATGCGAAACTTCTCCAAGAAGCACTCGAGGATATGAGCTGTAAAGTTCACTTCGACCCACGTGTCGAATCGCACCTCCCTATATCTCCTAAGCAACGCTTTTCTTACTACGTGTTTAGCGTCGTGGGGTTTCGCCGCCTAGCGGTAGAGCGCCGTACTACTCTGGCCGCTAAATTCAAAATGTTGAGATGAATACGAGAGCTTCGAATAGTATTACAGCATTATGTAAGTTTCAATACTTTATGCATATTTATTACAATATTACAAATTATGAAAATTTTAATAACTTTTAAGTGTTATTTTTAATATTAGAGTGTACGTTTGTTTTATTCATCGAGTAAATGATTATTTCGATAAGCTTTGAAATAAAATAGAAACAAATAATTCAATTAAAATTTTTTTTATTCATACTTAAGATTTTGCATTCAATTATACATTTTGCATACTTGATATTTTGCATTCAATTGTGCATTAACGCAATGGATTCTTCGTTGACTCTTCGCTCAAGCATCCAACGTTTCATGGCATCGACGTGCACGGACTCGCAACTCAGGTCCAGAGTCAGAATCGGCCAGGGTCGTGCTACTTCTTAGAGCCTTTTATAATCTTTCTTCTCGGGTAATGAGTACGTATTAGTTGAAAACTTGTGGTTTTTTCTATAATGAATCTATCTTTTCTTTTTTTTCGCCAAGAGATGTGTAGTCTGAATTGTTTTATACTTAATCGGACTGGATGTCTTCCAATTCCTTTTAAGAACAGAGAGAGTAGAAAAGTTTCATTAGCTTAACGTTTTGGAGTGCACATGTAGCTTCATATGCTCCGCTGTGATTGGTGCATATAGTCACTGATTTAGGATGATCAAATTCTGGATAACCGAATTCTGTGATATAAGATACTTTGAAATTGAAACGCTCCAACCACTTCTTTTTTGCCTTACCGATCACGCAGATTCTTGTCGCATCCTGTAGAGCTTCTTAAAGTATCTTTACAATTTCAGTGTATTCGTGATCGCCGGAATCCCAGGACAAACCATGATAATTAAGTTCAAGCCAGAGATTTTCACGTTTGTACTTGTCGGATAATTTTTTCCAAGAAAATGGAGCTTTGAAGAGAAGCACTATAGGATCGGTATTGTTGTGGATTGAGATTACAGACAACTCTTTCAAGACGAAGTCTTGACCCAGCTTCTTGAATCATTGCATATCCACTGCGTAATTTGCTCCATTTCGAGCAAGAATGAGCTCGCTTGACGCTTTCTTATATCACCGGTCCCCCACTTTAGATGAGTTTCTTGACATCGCCACTTACGGCGTTGTACTCGACAATCCGATCGTGTATAATTAAACAGTAAGCGTTGGTGCCAGCAGGAAAATTCTGCTTAGCGTCGAATTCCAGACGTACGTCTACGGGAGCGTTTTTCAGTGAATCGTTTTGTTTCGAGCAATCGATAATCGGAACGCGGTTAATGTAATCGGATTTTTTAAGCAATGGCTCAGCATCTTTTCCATAGTATACGTATTGGAATTTTGCGTACGTGTCGTACAGAATTGCATATTGATTCTTCGCAACATCCAAATTCATGTTTATATACGGATAATATTGCGAAATGAGAAATAATTTTAAGTTGTTGATGTTACAGAGATCGAATTGACTAGTGTTGACTGTTCTCACCCCCTTTCGATTTGATTGAAATCCTAGTATGTTTTTACGGAATCCTAGTATGACAAATCAAGGCTTTTCTAGCTGATTAGAAGTTTTCACAGTCCATACATGTCTAGAAGAAGTCGGTAGTACAGGATATTCGTACAACTCCCACGACCGAAAACTGATCGTAATTGGTTTATTTTTTTTCGATACTATGAAGCTGTCGAATCCTGTACTCATTAGAGAGCTGTACGTAGGGCATGAGCCACTTGATTCTCAAAAGATCGATCTTGAATTCTTCAAAAATATCTTGATCAGCAATTCGAGTTGCAGTTTGCACCACGGCATTAGTTCGTGTCTAGATCTCGTGAGAATAAGCTCATGATTTACAATAACATGATTTTACGATAGTCTTCAGCAAAATCGAGAATCATATTTGCTGCGTTTCTGCCACATCGATCCAACCCGCGTTCTCGATAATCAAACTCTGATTTAGATTGAGCGATGCCCAACCTTTCATGACACTAGTCAAACCAACGTTCTTACATCTATCGATTTCTATTGCGTTTATCTCGTAGCGGATTTCCTCGAAAAGATGACAAACACCATTATTAACTAGTTAGTTTTTCTGCACTACAGTTCCATCTGCTTTAGTTAGTCTTCCTACCACATGTATAGAACTACGTGAGGGTAAAAGATTTAAGTCTTGATGTTGAATTGATATGCGTATTTCATCGCTATTGTTGAAGTTTGACGAAGTATATGGTTGATGAGCATGAACTTCATAGTGAGTCACTGACTCGTCGAATATTACACCCGACTGTATGTTTAGAATTTCTTTCATTTAGTTGTAGACAGTAAAAGATTATACACGTAATTTTCGACCAGGGGCGATTATTAAGGGGGGGGGGGGGGGGGGGGGGTTATGGTTAATTCGGCCAAAAAAAAGCATTTTTTTTCAGAATTTTTTCAGAGAAAACGGTTAAAGTAAATTTATTTCGGTAAGCGGTACATAATAAAGTAACATTTTTAGTATATTTTAAAAAATTTTCATATAAAAATATTGATAATTCAGCCGTTGACAGCAAATCTACGGAAACGTCTCGAAAAAAAGTTAGTTTGCGGTGCCATCTGTATCTCCTCGTAGAATCATCTGAAATCAAAAAACCAAACGGCTTTCGTTAGTTTATGAATTTTCCAAGGTAACCCTGTCGAGTTTTTATTTTTAAAATTTTTTTTCGAAACTGTGTACCAAATATATTATTTATAATTTTTGTCTATGATTTAAGAATTTATTTCATTATTGAAGATTAATTTATATTACATTTATAGCCGAAGACTGTTTTGATAAATCATTTTCCATGCTGTTTCCTCCAATGCCTTGTACTTCGAGGAATATGGTCCTGAGAATCTGCATCATAGTATGTCTTGTAAGGACCTTTTCGTGGCATACTGATGGTGTGTAAGTAGTAATCTTGAATATTAAATTACGTATCTACATTGGTAAAATCAACATCACTTAAGAAATAAAAACACTATATTTAGTCATAAATTTTTTGTTCATATAACCTGCAAGCACTCGAGCGAAATTATCTGCCAATATTCACGTTTGAAATCAGTTGATAATTCTTGCCACTGTCCTTAAAACTGTTTACTAAATAAGTAGTCCAGGATTTGCGATGGTAAATAATGCCTCATTCATCAAGCACAATCAAGTGCGTATGCCTCAACTTTTAAAGTTAGACAATGAGAACCTGTAACTGTATTTGTCATTTTTTAGTTCTATTATGAAACATTGCTAGATTTCCATGTAAGTTAAAGTTGAAGTCGAGAATCATGTGATATTTATTTATTTTTTATTCTTGCTTTTAATGAACGTATATGCAGCAGAGTATATATACAAGTATGGGTGATTCTACGTTAGGTGAAAAGTTTTGAATCCATACAATTTTTAGGAAAAAATGCATTTCATACTTAAAGTAAAATACAAATTGATAGAAATTTATTTTACATAGATAAAAAATCCTATTATTTGAGGTTTTTTATAATTTTAAAATAAATTCATTTCTTGAGAAATACCGATTTAAAAAAGGTCCATGTATACGCTTAAAAATTTAAAAGAATAAGAAAAAGGCTCATAGAAGATAGCACTTTTAAGTTCAAATATTAATCCAATGATTGTTTTTGTACTTTAAGTATGAAAAATATTATTTTCTTGATATATATATATATATATATATATTACTATTTACAGATCTATTATCATATTTAATTATCAAAGTTGTTAAAATAGTGTAGTTCACGTTATAATAATTTCTAAGACAAGAATTGCTGAGTCACTGTAAAGTTTAAAGACTATACACTAAGAATCAATAACACCGATACTTACTACTGGCAGGTAATTATATTTCTTAAGAAAGTTATCAAAGTATACCATTGATCTCCAATATTGTAGATCGATGTTCAAACATATATTGCCATAAATATCGTCACAATTTTTTATTTGTTTAATTTAATTCTAAATATTTTTAAATTATAATCTGTCCTTTGGATAAAATATGAACTTGATTGCAGATAAGTGATATTTAATGTCCGCATGAACTGTGGTATCAAATGTGGTTATGTTAATACAAAACAATGTCACGATATAACGACGATCACGACGGACTCGTTTTAATAGAAGCACGGAGAAAACATGATTAATTGTGGAAAGTCTATATATATATATGGTCGATGGATGATTCTCAATAACAAAATGACGCGCAATCGATTTTTTAGAATAAAAATACAAAATATTATATACTTTGTGAGAAAAAACTATTAAATTGTGCTCAAAGTTTTTTCAATATATCCATAAAATTAATGGAAGCGCAATTATTTTATGAATGATTTTACGACGCGCACTTAAAGCACAATTTATTAGTCAATAGAAAAATATATTTTCACGGAGTTAGAAAGAGATCAGTGTAAAGCATTGGTATATGCTAACTTGATTCTTTCCCGCTCTAATCTCTAATGCAACTTTGTTGTGCAGTGTACGGTAAGCCTTCATTGAATTAATAATTACAGCGGCAGGATAATGAATAACAAAAATGAGGCTCATGTATTCGTTCACATTCCACCGAAAAAAGTGGGTGAAAAATTTAAAAGAATCATTGTGAAAACTAGTAAATTAAAAAAGTTTAATTACACCAAATATATGAAAAATCCCAGTCACTTCAAGGACACACAGTATAAATACAAAAGCGATGATAAACAACGGGTAGATAAACAAACAACGAATGAGAATGGGAAGAATGTTTACTTTAGTTTACCTTATGTTAGAAGATTGTCGGAAAGGAATAGAACGGTGTTTAGAAAACGGAATATTCAAGTTTTCTTTAGAAATGATAATAATTTGGGTAGGTTATTTAGTAATTGTAAAGACAAGGATGATAAATGTTTAGAATCAGGAGTAGTTTATAAAATTAATTGTAGAGATTGTAATGGATGTTATATTGGCCAAACGGGTAGATATTTGAAAAAAAGAATGTATAAACATCAATATAGTTTACGGAGCACAAATTAATACAAAGGAACATTGTGTGAATTGTTTGCATTCTTTCGATTTTGGGAGTGTGGAGGTTTTAGAAGAGGGGATTAGGAATAAATATAAAAGGGAGTGTTTTGAGAGTATCCACATTCTAAGGAATCGAAATAATGTTAATTTAATGATAGAGTCGAGTAAATTAGATAACATTTATCATTCTTTATTAATTTAAGTTGTAAGGGGAAATTGGTAAAGGGGAGAAGGGGGTTGGTGGTGGGGAGAGGAGGGATAGGTATATAAGGAGGTTAAACATGCTTTCCATTTCAGTCCCTGATGAGGAGCCGGAGCGGGCTCGAAACGTCGGGCATGTTTGGGTGGTGGGGGGCGGTCATACTGTCCTTTACTAACAAAAGTTTATTTCAGGGTTCAATATAAGTTTATTTCAGATTCTTCGGGAGTGATTGTAAACAAGGGCAATCTGATTGCCCATGAATATTGATTAGACTGTAAGACCGATGGAAAGATCTTTGTCAGTTTATAGTAGAGCACAGTCGACATAAGTAATAATTTTAATGTCTTAATAATAATGTCATCCGCTGGATTCGATGACGTCGCTGTCGCTCCTTCCCGGCTGCTATGATGAGACCCTCTCCAGAGGGGATTCCGTTGTAGAAACGCCTCGGGTTAGCCGCTCCCGGCGTCGAAATTGCTGAAAGCCGCGAAAGACTACGTGCACGTGGCACGGCGCAACTACTCGGCGCACAACACAATATGATAGGGAAAGGAAAAACATACAGAAATAATTTCAGAAACACGGCAAATGGAATAAGTTGACACGAGAATTTATTGGTACGTTAATCCTCCTCCTTCTGGCGCGATCAGCGCTAAACAACAATTATTACAAGATGGGGCACTGCCCGTCACTCGCACCTCTCACTCTCTAGCTCTTCGCGCACAGCTCGATACAACTTACACCTGACTCTCAGTGGCCCGTTTGGCACTTCCCGCACGTCGGCTAATTACTTCCTCCCGAAAGCTAGGACCAATTATCCCAAAACTCGCCGCTCGCCCGACCTGTCACAACTCCCCGCGTGTTCATAGCCAACATGGTCGCCGCCGTTCGACTCCCAAATCGACCCGTTCGCGCGCCACGACCAAACTCGCCACCACTCAACTTCTCCACGGCTCACGGCAACTTACTCGAAAAATTACTCCGACACTACTCGCGAACCCCCACATGAACTACTTGGCGCGCTCGCCCGACGCACTCCCAACCGAAACTGCGACCACGGCACCTCGCATCACCACCTACCTCGTGGCATCAATCGACGCGTAATAGACGGCAGGCCTGATCCACTTACACGGGCGATCCGTCCGTCCTTCCTTCCCTCACAACCTCCTCTCGGCAATATTCTGGGCCTCGATATGGCACAACTCCTCGAATTCTCTACTCTAATATTGCCGCGTGGCAATATAAAATTGCGAAGTCTCTGGCGAGTGGCACGGCACGTCTATCTGGAAGCACAACAGGACAACGTGTGACGCCTTCTCCGTTTTTCAGCTTCCGCCTTCTTCTCCAACTCGAATTGTCGTGCCATCTTTCTTCCTCCTGTGTCTCCTTATCCTCTGTCTCCTTATCCTCTGTCTCGTTCTACTCTTGGTCGTTGCGTCGATCCATTTGCGCTTCCTGGCGCTCCTCTGTATTGATTCGTTGATTGATTTCTTCCTTGGTTCCGTCGTTGGCACATTCTCCAATCGTTAATACCTAATATATTCAGGTCGGAGTTAATTGGTGGCCGACCTGAGTTCCGTCGCTGACGCTAGCTCCCTCATCTGGCGCGCGCAATTCGAAATGCTCAGTTACGGTGCCCGAAATACGCGAATATACCTCCCCAGACTAGTTTCGGAAAGTCCCTAGGCATATAGCACTAGGGGATTTCGCGCGCATGGGTTCGGCGCACGGCGCCGTCATTACCGAGTCAGATACCGTCACGTGCCGTATTTTGCGAAGGTTCCGTACGCGCATGTCTTCTCGCGCCTCTCTCTCTCTCGCTCTATCCTTTGCTCGCTGTCTCTCTCACTCTCGCGCTCTGTGTGGCCGCTTCACTGCGTATTCTGGCTGGGCGCTATCGTCGCTGCTCACGCCCTGGTGAGTCTATGTATTGGTGCGCTACCCCATGCTTTCGCATAGCATAGGGATCGCGTCGCACCCTCTCACATACACTGGCGCAGGTGGCGCGTATGTGCAGTTGCGTCGTCTGTAACGCACGGTCCAGCTGTCGCTTCCTCGTCGTCCTCGTCGTCACACATCATTTTCCTCGTGCTCGCTGTTCAAATAAACGCGAATCCCCCCTCGTTAGTTAAGTCATGTTAATATAACCCCTCGTGGCAGTGGTGGCGAGCATCGTCGGCGCGGACTCACTGCCCTGGCAGTGCACCTAACCTCTAACGGCGCCGGGAAAAGCAAAGACGGAGTCGAGTTGGTTTTTCTATTTAATTTATTTAATAACTCTTGTGAGGCCAAATCAGCCTCACACATTTTAAAGAAAAACATTTCATGAAATCATCAGTACGAAGTGTAGATAGATTTATTTGTAAAACTAACAATTGTTTCAAAAAGTTTGATCGCATTGAAAGATTATTACAACATATAAACAATCAACATTGCGTTGGTACTAGTCCTATATCAAATAAACTAGGAGATGATATTCAACACTACAATCAATCATGGACTCTAACGTCAAGCTTCTTTGAAAGTTACATCTCCGAATTAATTTCAAATATGCGATTTTCAACTAACGGGACCGGTGCTGATCTGGGAACGTTCTTGGATAGTGTTGATAAATTGATGCCAATAATTTGAATTGTAGCAGTACTAGAAATAAAAACAAAAGTGGAAGAATATTTTAAATACAAGAATATCGATAGTTCTGATAGTGATGCTCAAGGTTTCTTCAATTAATTCAAATATGGAGGTTTTTCATCAAAATATAAAAATATTCGAAGTCAAATTAAAGCTTTACCAGACAAATATTTTTACCTCGAACCTGAAGTAATTTTTTTAGGCCGGAAAACTAAAAATACATTTAATAAAGTAACACTCAATGATGCATTAAAATTGGCCAATGATAGTTTTCAATACATTCCATTAACTAAAACTTTGCAATTAGTTTTGTCCAATAAAGAAGTAATGGATTATGTAAGTGAAAATGTTAGACATTTTTTAAAAAATATGAGAATGCTATTGGGTTACATTTATATTATGATGAATTTTTAGTTAACAATCCGCTCGGTAGCAAAACCAATAAGCAAAAAAATTGGAGCTTTTTATTTTAGTATTAACAATCTACCGCTACACTTACATCAATATCTTGGTAGCGTACACGTTCTGGCATTTGATCATCATTCTAACGTTCAAAAGTATGGAATAAATGAATTTTTAAGACCATTTGTGTACGAGCTAAAACTCTTAGAAAGTGACTCTGGAGTGACGATTCAAGTTAATAAAAACAATTATGTTCTTCGTGCAACTTTACTTTCTGTTTGTACTGATACATTAGCTGCTCATGACGAATTTAGGTTTCCTCGGGCCATCAGCAAATCTTTTTTGCAGATTATGTACAGTCACTAGTATAAAATGAGTTGAGTTATTTTCATTGTACAACAAATTTTGTGTTCGATTGTATGCACGATATATTAGAGGGATAAGCACATTACGATTTAAAGTTAGTAATGGCTCACATTTTTTCAAAAAAGCACTATGGTCTAGACGCTAACACACTTAATCACAGGATACTTTTAAATATGGGATTGCTGAAGTAAAAAATAAACCATCTGCAACTCTATTTAACATTAATCTTCGCAATGTACCTACTGACCAGAAGCACCAACAAAGAGCTACCCAGATGTGCTTACTCAGAGTTTTCCCATGTTTAGTATCTGATAAAATAACCCCTGAACAAAATTAATGAAATAGTATTTGCACCTAAATTACGAACATCTATTCTACCTTACTTGCACGAGCTAATTAAACATCATTACGAAGAATTTCGTAGATTATTCCCCGAAGCAAAGCCCATCATCAAGCTGCATCATATGACCCATTATCTCTGTGCATCGAAGAAAGTGGACCATTAAGAAACTTAGCTTGTTTCAAATATGAGGCAAAACATTTAATGTTTAAAAAATACGGGAGTATTTGCTGCAATTTTAAAAATATTACAAAAACATTAACAAGCATTAGTCAAACGTCGCAATGTTCAATTTGGGGCACGCAAAAGAACCCAATTCGAAAAAAAATACAGACTTTTTCAGATGCAATATATGAAGACAATCCTGCAATATTAAATATATTCATTAAAGAAGGGATTCAAGTAGGAAAAAATATTTATACAGTGAGTCAAGTCGAAGTATACGGAGATCACTATGAAAAAAATTTATTTGTTGCCATCGAGAGCGATGACAATAATAAAAAAAATTTGCCAGTATTTGGAAAGATCGAGAGAATATTTATTTGTGAAAACGATGTTTACCTATATTACAAGGAATATATTACCGAGTACCTTGAAGATCGATTGAATGCTTATCATGTTAAGAAAGGATGTAATTTTCGCCTCATTAATGTTGATAATTTATGTGATTCAAAACCTTTCTCTCTGTGGAATGATTACTCTTCAGGTCTAAATTATATTTTTTTACCTCATATACTCATATAATTATATAATTAAGAGTTTCGTTAATTACCCTGGTGGAAAGTGCATCCTGCACCAAAACTCATAAGCGAGATATCTTTTTCGTTTGTGAATTATACATTCCATTTATTTAATATTAAAACTAGGTAGTTCTGTTCTACTTTTTACAGCAGTATTATAACATTATTAATAACCTTGTCTTTATTTTTCGATACATTTTAAACATTTTAATTTCTGCCAGTGTAAGTTGATATCGACCAGAGTTTATATCAGTACAGAGTATTTAGATTTTCTTATATTAAAAAAATAGTTTTCATCGTAAAAATGTATAGGTTTTTTCTTCGTAAATGGTAGACGTCTTTTCCTTTGTTCGTACGGTAGTAAGTAATTTAGTTACATATTTTTCGTAGTAGGACTCACAGTCTGTATTTCAGGAAAAATTTATAATCGAGGTAGTTTCCTTCAATATATTAGGTATAAGTAAGTACGCAAGGAAGTCATGAAAGATCATTATAAAGAATGAAAATGGCCAAAAAAGACTGTTGAAAAAAATACATTTGAAAAAATGCATAAATGCAGTTTATTGTTCATGAATTGAATGTTCATTGTAGATTATAAATAAAAGATAAATATACTGAAGTTGTAGCGCAATTAGTGTTATTAAGATTTTATAATTCAGTAATAAAAATTTTTGAATTTATTAAGGTTAATTAACTTGGGTTAATTCGACTTTCTAAGACATAAAAAATAATTATATAGAAATATTCAGGAGAATTTACTGAATATATTTTATAAATTTTGAGTCGAGTTATCGCGTAAAAATTAAAAATATTGTAAATTAAAGTTGAGGTATTTGCGGGTATTTAACATTAGCCCTTATGTGACAGGCTCTCCGAGAATAGGAAGTGAAAGATTTTTGTATAGATAGAGATCTATGTCAATACTGAAAAACTAGATTTTAATAGATTGATATTTCAGCTTTTCAAAAATATAAAAGTTATTATAGGTTATCGTGTAAAATTAAAAGATATTTACTATCAAAGCAAGCAAAATCTCGTTTTCACGGGTTAATTTAGGAAGTGATAGAAATGAATAAAAATAAATTATTTTCAAAAATGATTCATTTTAATGAAATAATAAAGAATAGGATATTAAAACTAAATAAAAATTAAAGAAAAAATTTTTGAAATACTTTAAATAGGCATATTAAAGTGTTTAAAATAATTTTTCGTTTCATCTCTCTATTGACTAGAGAGTACCCATAGAGCTACCTTAATTTACTGGAATTTCAAAAGGCAAGCGATAAATTCAATATTTTTAGATAATTTTTTTTTATACATTATTATACCATTATTATTTCATTATTTGGAACAATTAATCTATCTGTTTTTCCAACACAAATATCAATTACAATGAATGGAATTATTATTTACTGTAAGTTTTTCTAAAACTGGAATATTTATTGAACATGATGTTATAAATACATCCATCACCTTACTCCGAACCGTAAAATTCCGATTTCCCACTAAATCCTTAATGGCAGATCTTTATCCGGAAGAAGGGATAAACTCAAATAAAAATATCTACAAATTTTCAGGTAAATTATTATTGATATACCTGATAGAAAATTCTCGAGTTTTAGTAGGTAGCATTTTTATTTCATGAGACCATTTTACATAAATGTTGTATCTATACTGAAAAAAACTCAATAAATGTTACAATTGTTATGTTAAAAATTATTGTGTACACCATAAAATTTATAAATTTTGATTAAATTTATAGTGAATTCGCTACAAGTATTACCGCGTGCACAGTAATCTTCAACGCGACTACAGAAATTTTTATTCAATGCTTTTGTCACTGTATTCCTTTATGATTAAATATAAAGTTTTATACAGAAGGATGCCCACGAACCACATTGGAACTACATCTATATTTATTGAAAACTTATATATATTTATATAACATTACTTTTCTCTGCATTTACCAAAAAAAAATTGGTGTGCAAATAAATGGTCTAGGTAATAACTAATTATTATAATATGAATTTTATGATTCCTGATGTTCCAATACATATGGGCATCCTCCTTTTTCACACAAAAATAAAATTATGATTTTTCACTTCGTAAAAACTCGAGAAAATTTGTATCAGAGATAAAAATTTATGCGTGAGAATGTACCTATTTATAAAAAAAATATAGTACAAATATTTTCATTCTCCGACCGCACTTCGTTTTATTTATATCGAAAAATAAATAAAAAATTGATAATCATTATAAAAGGCACTCATAATAGTGCAACACAAACTACGCGTGAATAAAAATTAATATGCCATTAGAAACAGTAGTATCAATCAGAATCAAATATAATGGATATTTTCTTAAATAAAAAGAATTGTTACTTTTTCCTCACAAAATGTACAAACTTGCTACAATTACACATAAAATGAAACTATCATTTATGAAATGAAAGTATCATATCGACGGTTCTTATGAAGACTAACACTTTTCAATTTTCTAACGAAGACTAATACTTTGTAATATTTCAGCGCGAAGACTAGTACGATTCAAATTTCTCTGCGAAGACTAGTATGATTCGGATTTCGCCGCGAAGATTAGCACGATTCGCTTAAAATAATTTGTAATATTATTTGTACGTTCGTAATTCTATGACTAAAAGTTTTTTAAGTAAGATTTAAATCAGATAGAACCTAGAATGATTTATATTGAAAATATTAATATTTATCGAATAAACAATTTCTAACAATTTGTAACAGTTTGTAAATTTATGAATACTTATATATTACACTCAGTTTTATTAAACATCGTTTTATTATAAAATAGCAATTGTATTGAACTTATAAATTCAAGAAAAAGTAATAAGACTTTAATAAGACTAAAATCAGCTATATGTCTTTCTACTAGTGCGAGAAAGTAGAAAGAGTGAAGCGAGGGTGAAAATGTAACACGGGGTTGAAAACTACTTATTCGTGTATCGAACAATATTTTTTTATGTAGTATGCGTAAAATTTCACTTTAAACATTTTTTAAATATATCAAAGTGAATTGTTTTGCAAACTATAGAAAAAAAATATTGTTCGCAACTCGTGCATAAACTTTGCACCTTTGCGTGATCTCAAAACACTGCTGCTCAATCCCCAGTAAACGTGCAACTTATACTTTTCGTATAATTTTTCCAATTTATGGTTGCAATTATTTTAATCGTCAAAATTAATTAAAGAGCTTCTTAAATAAAACAAAAACTGTGAATTTTTGTGCTCTACAATCGGAGAAATAATTGTTCAAAGAAGAGCATCACATTAGTGTCGCAGTAATTGGGACAGATACCCTAGTCTGTAAATAAAAAAAATCTTACACAGAAAAACATGATTTCATCAATGCTTATTTAAATAGACCCTCTTGCCCCGCTACCGTATTTTCCTGGCTTACTTTAAATAATGAAATAATATAAAAATACTAACATGTTTTTATGAATTTCTTTTATAGATAATTTGATAGATGGAGAATGTTACAAATTACTGAAAATCATTTACACAGCATGGGGATTACTCGTATAGGACTAGTTATAAAACTGATGAACTTATCACGTAACATGAGTAACAGTCTTTGTTCAACTAATGTAAATTTCTATTTTTTAAAATATATAAAAATTACTATGTTCCGTACACAGAGAAAACGACTTGGTAATGTTTATTTATAAATTCTATCAATTGTTACAGTAATCTATGATTAATGCCGAGGCAGACTCGAAATATCAAGTTTTTACCATAGATATCATAATTATTGCTACTTAAAATGTAAACAGAATTTACTATTTATTATACTAAAAATTACATTAGTTATAAGATGAGTTGTAAGTATTGTAAATTTTATTACATTACTTACAAATATTTGTTACATAAGTGACAATTTTTCGTATATGTTACAGTAACTTTTAAAACATGTGCGTAATAATGTTGCATCACATAAATGTGGATAGAATTGTAACCTAAAAATTAAAACACAATTAATATTATAAAGTCTCTAATGACTTAGATAATTGATTTAGCATCACACTGAAAATTTTTCATACCCATTTTGTTCATAAAATATTTTAAACAATACAAAATTTAGACAAGTTATTATAAAGTTTAACATAAAAGGACCATTTGAATTAATCGTACCAGCATATGTCATATGGCGCAGTCGGTAGACGAGCGGTTTCTCATCCCGAAGGATCCAGATTAGAGTTCCACTAGAGGAATAATTTTTTCAGGATGATATTATTAATTAAAAATTAAAATCTAATTTCTTTTCTATATGTCATAATAAATGTATAATGTGTACAATGTTAGTAATATGGATAAATCATAATAAATTTGTAACACTCCCAAGTGTTATAAAATAAAAGCAGATAATAAAATTGAAAAATAAATAATTTAAAATTAATTAAGATAATTTAAATAACATAGTTATTAATTATTATTAACAAATCGCTCGCACTCGACTCGCAAAAATAATATTATGCGATTAAAAATAAATGATTATAATATATTAGAGCGAAATAAGATAAGATTATATAAACGAGTGCGAGAGAGAAGAATGCGATTGCTAGATGTGCGATTCACACGCACACGCGCGCACACACCCAAGCGGCGAGATGTTCGCGCTAATCAAGCGAACACAGAGTCACGGAAGCCACACGTACGAGGAGAGAGGGAAATCGCCAGATGTCCGCTCAACGACAAGGATATAAAAGCGCGACCAAACTCAGACTCGAGAACCACTCTTGTATCAGCTTTCCTCTTTGAATACATTGACCATTCGATTTAATATCCTGTTTTTCATTTCCGTTATCCCTTCAAGGCTCTGCCGATTAGTTGGACGCTTATTGCAAGCGCCAACGAACCCGTGCAGAGTAAATATTACGAGAGAATCCTTACTTCGCGGCTGGCGCGGAGAGCATTGCGTTCTCCGGCGAACCCGCTGTGCTTTCAGTAGCACTGTACGTTAGTAAAGCGAGTAAGCATTGCGCTTCTCGCCAAACCTAGCGTACAGAAGTACAAACAATAATTCCTTCACGGCTCATTGCGTGGTCGTGAAGGGACTTATTTAGTGTAAGGTAATTGTTTCCGTCCTTGCATCCTCTCTCTCTGTAAGTCGAGAAAGCAGTGCGCTTTATCGACAAACCAGATACCCGTAACTAGGTTTCTCACGAATAAGATGGAAAAGTAATACACTTTTCCATCGAACCTCGTGAGAAGAGAGCAGGCTAACTTCTGTTCACTGTCCATTGCGCGACAGTAAATCGAAGGCCGCTGCAATATTTAAGTGTTATTAATATAAGCGAATTTGAGTGTTCTCGTGACAAATAGAGAGAGCATTGCGCTCTCTCTACGAACTCACTACCCTCCACAGGGTGCTCTCCAGTTGGGTGGCGTGACATTGTGTCAGCT
>UELU01078253.1:0-10157 GCA_900490025.1 Megastigmus dorsalis
ATATAAGAGGGAGTGTTTTGAGAGTATCCACATTCTAAGGAATCGAAATAATGTTAATTTAATGATAGAGTCGAGTAAATTAGATAACATTTATCATTCTTTATTAATTTAAGTTGTAAGGGGAAATTGCTAAAGGGGAGAGGGGGGTTGGTGGTGGGGAGAGGAGGGATGGGTATATAAGGAGGCTAAACATGCTTTCCATTTCAGTCCCTGAGGAGGAGCCGGAGCGAGCTCGAAACATCGGGCATGTTTGGGTGGTGGAGGGCGGTCAGATTGTCCTTTACTAACAAAAGTTTATTTCAGATTCTTCGGGGATGATTGTAAACAAGGGCAATCTGATTGCCCATGAATATTGATTAGACTGTAAGATGGATAGAAAGATCTTTGTCAGTTTATAGTAGAGTACAGTCGACATAAGTAATAATTTTAATGTTTATCAACAATAGACTTGAAAAATGGATATTGGCAAGTACCATTAAATAAAGAAAGTCTACCTCTTACAGCATTTACAGTACCAGGACAAGGATTGTTTGAATTCAAAGTGTTACCTTTTGGGTTACACCGCTACTAGTATGTTTCAGAGATTATTAGACAGATTAATCACATCCGAAATCGCTCCACATGCATTTGCTTACCTAGACGATATAATTATCATATCCGAGTCGTTTGAAGAACATATCAAGTGTTTAAAGCGGGTATTTAAAAGACTAAGAGAGGCAAAATTTAGACCAATCCCAGAAAAATATGAATTCGCACGAAACCAATTAAAATACCTAGGACACATCGTAGATGAAAATGGCTTACACACCGACTTCAGTAAAACCAAAGCCATACAGAACCTATCACCTCCAACGAACGCAAAAGAACTAAAGCGGTTTTTGGGATTGTTCTCTTGGTATAGAAGATTCATAAAAGACGCATCACAAACAGCAGAACCATTAAGCAAGCTATTAAAGAAAAAAACTACTTGGCAGTGGAAAGAATCACAAGAAGAGGCTTTCAAAAACCTAAAGAAACAGCTAACAAATGCTCCGGTACTAGCTTGCCCAGATTGGAATAAAACGTTTATTTTACAAACTGACGCTAGCTTAGAAGGGCTAGGTGCACTATTAGCACAAACAAATGGAGATAATGAAAGCGCTATAGCATACGCGAGCCAATCTCTGCGCGGTGCCGAAACAAGATATTCAGTAACTGAGCTAGAATGTTTAGCAGTAAAATGGGGTATTCAGAAAATGAAAGACTATTTGGAGGGATATCATTTTATCGTAATTACCGACCATTACTCGTTAAAATGGCTAGAAAAACTGGATGGAACAAACAGTAGGCTGGCAAGATGGTCAATGGAATTAAGTCAATGGGATTTTGAAATCCAATACCGGAAAGGAGCAGAAAATAATATGGCAGATGAATACGGCCAGTGAAAAGCAAAGGATACTATACAAAACTCACGACGCACCGACAGCCGGTCATCTAGGCGTCGCAAAAACATTAGCTCGTCTGGCTCGTGCATATTATTGGCCAGGAATGTTTAGAGAGAGTACAAAATACGTAAGATCTTGTAAGAATTGCCAAATACACAAAAGCCAACAACAAAACACAGCCGGAATAATGCACGCAACATACGTAGATGAACCTTGGGAAATGGTTTCCATAGACTTAGTAGGACCATTCTCCAGATTTTATTAGTTATGCAAGACCGTTTTTCCAAGTGGGTAGAAATTAAACCACTAAGAAAAGCCACAGCATAAGCCATAGCTAGAACAGTGCGAGAAAATATTATTTTAAGACAATAGCAGACAATTTATCGGCAAGGAGTTGAAAAATTTATTAAACGATGCTCACATGGAACATAGGCGTAAACCGTCCTATTCGCCTCAGTGTAATCCGGTGGAAAGAGCGAATAAAACCATTAAAGCTATGATTAAACAGTTTATCGAGAATAAAAATCAGAAAACCTGGAATAGTAATTTAACAGAAATTCAATTCGCGTTTAATACAGCAAAGAGCGAAGCGACTGGATATACGCCTGCATTTCTAAATGCTGGTTACGAATTAACTATGCCTGGTAGTTTGGAACGAAAAAAAACCGGCAAGAGAAATCTACAATAGAGAATCGGTTAAAAAACATAAGAGAAGCTATAAAGCTCACCAGGATAAACATGGCGAGAAGCTTTCAGCGGCAGAAAAAACATTATGATTTGAGAAGGAGAGAGTGGTCACCAAGAATAGGAGACAAAGTTTTGAAGAAACTATACATATTATCGAATAAATCAAAAGCGGTTAATGCCAAGTTAAGTGAAAAATTCGAAGGATCATTTATTGTAAGCAAAATTATTTCACCTGTAATTGTCAATCTAGAAACAGAGAAGGGGAAAATTATACCGAATATACATATCAAAGATTTAAAAGAATTTATAGACAATCTAGTATAAATAGAAGTAAGACTCTAGCAGGATCATCAGTCGAGAACAAGAAAGCAATGTGGACGTGGCCATTATTCGAGCACGAACTTCACGAGCTTATGAAGAAAGCAGGTATCAAAATAAGAAATTCAAAAGTTTTCCCCGAATTACAACAAGAGTGGTAAATATAAACACAACGAAGCAGAGTAGTTGAGGTATAACGACATAAATTGGATTATAATATTTCAGTTACCGGCACAAGTATCACTAATACATGTCATTCGAAAGTCTGTTGAAAGAGCTAAAAGAAGTTATGGAGGTAGAGGAGTATGTGCCGGAGGGGAAAAGCAGTGTGCAAGCGGATAATGTGCCAACACCAATCAGGTCCAGGTGTAAGATCCCAACAGGAAAAGCAAAGCCGCCGCTGGCACAAATCAAAGGCAAAGAGGTAATGGCGATAGCCGCCCCAGTGGAAACAAGGGCCGCAATACGTGAGATCGCCAAGGAAATGGCAAGAACACGACCTAAGCCGCTCTCCCCAATAGACCAGGCGGATACATGGAACGACACATCACTACTTCCACACAAGAGGGTAAAGATACCAAATGGATCAGTGGTGGAGGTTCCCATTGGGGTTAAAATATACCGTGAAAGGCACGAAGGGTTCAAGTGGACTATAAGGACGGACCCCAAAACAGGTCAAATCAGGCACGTGGGAAAACCGAAACTCGTAAGCGTGATTTCACATTTTTTTTATTTTATTTTATTTTGCGGTTTTTTTTTGTTGCAAGCGTTTAGAATATTACTCGGGGTAAAATTCTATTTAGTAGGGGGAGTATGCAACGATGCACCTGCATTCATTGCAGTATTAAAAGTAAATAAATATTAAATGAATAAAGTGCGCAAATTATTAGCTAGTCCAAATTCTGTATATTAATTGTAAGCTAAGCGCGGCGAGCGAGAGCGAAGTTGCGTTATTATTTTCAATTGCAAGAACATAATATAAAATAATTCAGTTATAATTTATATTATAACTAAACGAAAAGTTTTACTAATTTTAATAGTAATACTGCCGTAGGTTTTTTCCTATTATCAAAAGAGGCAGATACTAGATGAACTATTTTTTGAGTTGCTTACTTACAACTAATAATAATTTTTATCTGTCAGTAAAAATGATTATTATTAGAACCTCGTTAGAAGCAAATATAGTACGAACCGACATAATTATTTTTTTAAAAGTGGAAAATTAAATTGCTCAATTTTAGCCGCTGAGCAAATTTAACTTTGTAATAACATTCGTTCTTTTCGTTACTATATTTCATAGAATAATTATTTTATAGAATATTTGTTTTTATTGTCGTATATCCGATTTTATAAGATAATATTTCCAAAATTTCGTATTCATCGTATTTGTTTGGATACTTAATTTATAGTTTACCACTTTAAAATGGATTCTGCTTCATATTTGGAAAAGTTAACATAGATTGTCCCAACAAAGTATAAGCCAAGATGTACTCTTCTACGAAGGTTATAGAATATCCGAAATAGTAGTGCAGGTGCTTCACATTGCAGTTTGCGAACCGTGCATGTCTAATTATTATTAGTTAATTATTTTCTTTGATTATATAAAATCTATTAAAATGATAGATTTACGCTAATGTACAAAATCAATATAATTTTATGAATATCTTCAAAATTATGGCTCATTCAAAAAACGCTGAGATGCAGATTTTATTGTTTTGCGCAAAAAGTAATTTCTGAGAGCTCCATGTTAATCTAGGAACAGTAATATTTATATAAATAAATAAATAATCGATTGTATTTAGACAAAAATTTAAATGTAATATTGTTTTAGTTAAAGAGTAATATTGTTAGTGTTAATACTAATAGTGATAGCGATAATATGTTGTATTTCATCACTGACAATAAGAAAGATTTTTAATAGAATAAATTGAATTGTGTTATTAAGACATTATTGGTAATAGTCTAGCAAGATACTAGTCACCTTCTATTAGAACAAAATATCATTATGATATTTTTAAATTTGACGAAAATACGGAAATTAATCGAATAAAGGGCATATTTCCAGAAGTGCCTTTTTTTCATTTAAAAACTAAACTATTCGGATAAAGAGCATATACTTAGGACATATTGAAGGTTTTTATAATTATTATAAAAACCACAAATAATTTGTTAATACAAGACTAAAAATTACTTATTAAAATTATAAAACTATTATAACTTTTTGCCATTCATCGCTTATCCCAATCTATTTATTCGACGATTTCGCAGCTCTTCAACCCTATGCCACTATCATGGATTGACGTTACGTGGAATGATATCCAAGGTGAGAGTGATAAGCTATGCGTAGCTCATATTTTTTTGCACATTTTTTTCTCGTAGAGGAGGCTTGTGACCGCCTTCATTACTATGTTTTGGCACTTACTGAAACCTCCATGCGAGAAGATTTGGCCGAAGATCATCTTGGCCTCAGAGGCTATAGCTTATTACGAGTACATCACGCTGTTAAGAGGGACGTAGCTCTTTATATTAATATCAAATTTCAATCTAAGATTATAGCGCAATCAGACTCTGTATTTAATAACACACTAGAGCTCATGATATGTGAAATTAAATTTAATAAAATTAATATACGTTTGGCTATTATTTACCGCCACCCCTCCGTCATTTTCTCCTCCTCGCTAAGCTGGAAAGCACATATAAGAGTTTCACTCCACACTCTGCTCATGAATGCAAAGTCGGCCTTTGCGCATGTTGTATAAAAATATATTATACGCAACACGTTTGCTCAGGTTATCTCAACTCGTCTGCTTGTCATCCGAGCAAAGCGAGCGCAAAACTTCCGCCTCGACGAGATAATCTTCTTCGCTCACTGGTTGCGTAATAAATTAATTTATTAATCATTTTAAAAATAGTTCTATTAACTCACTGAATATGCACTTTTATTTCTTCTTTATGATTGAAAATAAATTCTAGCTGTTGAAGAACATTGAGATCTACTGACTCTCCATCGAACAATTTTATAAAAATGACACGTAAAAAAATTTCGAAACTAAATTTCTTTTTCAAATCTTCATAATTTTTCTAAAGATCTAAAAGATCGTTATATTTTTTTAAATCCTCAATTATTGTACGAGTCATGGAAATTAGCGGCATTATAATATAAATATTTTACAACCATATACAGATATTTATTTTAATTTTTTACTACCATATACAGATTAATATTTTCATTTTTAAGTATAATAATAGCTTTAATTTATACTTAAAATACTTTATGATTCATAATAGGAGGATGTCAACAGATGCCCCCGATAAATATCAATAGGAAATGCATGAAACTACTACAAACATGAAAAATTTATGGAAACTTCATTTTTTTTCTGTCTAGATTTCTTTATAACTCCTAGAAGCCCCGTACAAGGACTGACAGGTAGATTGAAGCGTTCACTTTTCTGCCTGTCGAATTTAATATTTTACAATTACAAGTCTATTCATTTTCTAAAACTAACATAATTAAATTAATATTGAGGTAGGCCGCATTACGCTTGGGAATGATATACCCACACTGCGATATTAAACCGTAAAATTTTAATTTTATATTTTTATATTTGATATTTTTAAAGCTGTCAGAAACGTTAAAAGCTCGGGAAGATTTTTGTGCACTAAACAAAGTAGCTATTTATTTTTGTCTGCTTTATAATTTCATAATTTGTCTGTTAAAAATGATAAACTTATTTAGATTTATAGACCTGCAAATATCTGCACATTAAAATTTAATGAGTTGTTGTTTTATAATAAAACTACCCTATTGAAAATAATAAAGTTATAAAATAACGTCAGTAAATGACGTTATCAAATGACGTTATTTAATAACGTTATTATTCTGTGTCACGTTTTGGAACGTTTTATAACGTCATTTTCCAAATTTTCTAAATCCCTGGCAACGAAAATGATGTTATTTATGATCGAAATAACGTTAAGAAAGTAAGAAATCATCAAATGACGTCATATACTTACGTAAAAAGATATATAATTTAACAAATAACGTTATTTCAGAAGATAATGACGTTATTTGCGACATTCCAGTACCTTCCGAAGTAGTAAAATAACATTATTTCGCTCGGAAATAACGTTAATATTAAGGGAAAAGTACCTACCCTGCTGAAAATGACCGATTAAAAGCGTTAAAAAACATTATAATCCGTCTTAATACGCAATTGTGTTCCGAAATCCTACTATTAGATCGCATTAAACTACATTCCGATTTAAAACGATTATTTCTGATTCCTAAATGGATTATATTGGATTAAAAACGATTAATGTTAAGCATTAGAAAAATATTAAAAACTATTAAATCTCATTGTTTTGTATACGTTTTAATATGGTTTAAATAAAATTGTATTAAATAATCTTTAATTGGTTTTAATCGATTTAAAAAATTTTATAGTATTTAATCGACTTAATTATATTGTTTTAATCGGTTTTATATATTAAATTATATATTTATACTTAATTTTATATTAATTTTCGCACGCTTGATAATTTTTCGCAATTAAATTTAACACTTAAAAAAATCTTTTCTTACACTGGGATTCGAACCGGCGATCTTCGGGATACGACGCGTAAACCTTAACCACTACGCTACGGAACGCTATAGCAACCCAAAATTTTGATTTTGCTCAGAAAGACAAATATAAGTCTGGAATCACATGGACGCCCTTACTCGGAATCTATTCGAGTTCAGCGCGAAAAAGAGATTATTTCTTAAACATTATTTTAAACACATTGCAATTGCATATGTGGTATTATTTTTTTGAGAAAAAAGCATTCTTTTTGAATACTTCTTTTAAATATAAATTACGAATAAGAATGCTTTTGTAATACTTTTTTATTACTATAGAAGCAATTTAAATGCAGTAAAAATACAATTATTTTCGTAGAAATTATTCTGAAAATTAATACTTTTCTAAAAGTATTTAAATTTTATAAGAGTTGTTTTCTGAGGAAGTATAGCATTATTTTTGAATACTTTTTTGTTGAGTTTTTTTTTAACATATAATTTACAAAAAAAGAATACTTTATAAATAATTTTTGAATACTATAAAAGTAATTCTTATAATGTGATAAAAGTAAAATTGTTTTTCTAAAAAAGAATACTTTTTAAATGCTAATACAATTATATAAGTAATATTATTTTGAGGACATGTAAGATTACTTATCGAATTCTGTTTTCTGAAAAGTGTACATATTGGGCAGACGTTGAATAATTATCTATTAATTTTAATAGAGTTTAATGAGCTACAATTATGATTTTCAATTTTATTTTAAATTTTATATACATTGAAAAACTACTAAAGTAAACAGAAAATTTTTCGAATATGTATAAGAAACTTATATAGAAAAAAACATACGAATTTGTAAAGAACAGTTTCTGAAAAAATGTTTTTTCACGACCAGCACAGTCGATTCAAAATTGCAAATTGAAAATTTCATTGGCACTATGTTTGAAATTAATATTGAAAAATCTTTCCCTAGAATTTCACAAATAAAAAAAAATGAAGCACTTATTCCCTTCAAGTAATTTAAAGTTATTCTTATTATTAATTGTTAATTGAAAAAGTTTATAGCAGATATTTTTTATAATTAATACATAATATAATGAAAATTACAATTAAAAAAATGTAGATTATCAATGTAAAATAGTACAAATGTATATATAAGTAAAAATATGAAATTTTCAATTTGCAATTTTGAATCGACTGCGCTGGTCGTGAACAAACATCTTTTCAGAAACTGTTCTTTACAAATTCATGTTTTTTTCTATATATGTTTCTATATATATTCGAAAATTATCTATTTACTTTAATAGTTTTTCAATGTATGTAAAATTTAAAATAAAATTGAAAAACATAATTGAAGCAAATTAAACTCTATTAAAATTGATAGAAAATTATTCAATGTCTTCCCAATATGCACACTTTTCAGAAAACAGAATTCGATAAGTAATCTTAGTTGTCCTCAAAATAATATTACTTACGTAATTGTATTAGCGTTTAAAAAGTATTCTTTTTTAGAAAAACAATTTTATTTTTATCACATTATAAGAATTACTTTTATTTAATAAAATCACAAAGTCATTTTTGAGAATACAAATAAAACATTTCGAATCACAAAAAAAGCAACCTACTAAAAAACTTTAAAATTAAACTTTAAAAAATTAATATTATTTAGGAATGAATAAAAGTCATTTCCATTTTATTATCAAGTAATTTAATGTATACATACATATTAACTATTGACTAATTTTAGAATAAAGAATAAAATTTTTTCAAGTACTCAAATTAATTACAATATTTTTATTTTTAAGACTATATTAATATGTATGTTGATTAGTAAAGGATTTTATTTTTTAATTAAAAAATACTCTTACAGTTATTGATCCTGCTTACTTGTTTTCATTGTAATTGATTATTTCGTTTGTATAATTTATTATAATTTTTATAAATTTTATATTTGTCTTTACATCTTTAAAATTATATTTATCTTTAAAAAATTTATTTTCTTTACAGGATTATAAATCGTTTATTCTTTCACATATTTAAAATGTTTTATCACGATAATTAAAAAAAAAAGAAATATCACTTGACGGGACTTGAACACAGATCGTTTACGTACGAGCGCTTTGCCTTAGTCCACTTACCTTTTTTTTGTATCACCGATAGAATAATGAGAAGTCGTATTGAAGGTTCGCTCCCCATTGAAGGCTTTAGATTACTAGCCTTTTTCGATCTGATTAAAATATTATAAAATAGATTAGCGACTGTTGATTTCAGCTATAAGATGATAAGAAGTTTAAAATAAATACAAAGAAGTATATTTGTATCATATGCATGTGGAATTACACAGCGGTCATATGGGGCAGCAGTTAGGTTAGCCTGCTCTGACCAATCGCATGATGGCAGAGAGAGACAGCATGTAGCTCCATATACCTTTCTCACTCTACTACTGCGTCTACACTTGAGCGATTGGGAGAGCTGCCTCCAGTAGTATATGCTCTAAGAGTTTTTGCGTATTAGCTAGTGGACTCCAGGTATCTTTATTACAAAAGAATTGCAGTACAATTTAATAATTAATACAATTCTTTTTCTTGGTTATCAATTGTTTTTTACGTAAATATATACAACATCCGCGTGTATTCATGATTTTTTTAAATAATATTAGGTGCACAACTTTGCTTCCGCCGATTTTTTCGAAAATTTGAGGCTTTATTCTGAAAAAGTGATTAGCTGTTTATGATTCAAAGTACTGTCCGTCACTAGCCACTACTTTTTGCCATCTTTCGGGCAATTGTCGGATACCATCTCGAAAAAACGATGCGTCTTTTGAGGCGATCCACAAATCGATCCATTCTTTGACTTCTTCATAAGAATGGAAATGCTGCTCAGCTAGGCCATGTGCCATCGATCGGAAAAAATGGTAGTCGGAAGGAGCAATGTCTGGAGAGTACGGCGGGTGGGGTAAGACTTCCCATTTTAGGGTTTCCAAGTATGTCTTGACGGGTTTTGCGACATGTGGCCGAGCATTGTCATGTTGCAGGATAACTTTATCGTGTCTCTCTTGATACTGTGGCCGTTTCTCCTTCAATGCTCGACTCAAACGCATCAATTGCGTTCGATACCGATCCCCTGTAATAGTTTCACTCGGTTTCAACAGCTCATAATACACCAC
>UELU01078265.1:0-18459 GCA_900490025.1 Megastigmus dorsalis
GATTAATGTAAAATAAATACATCATTGCACTTCCTTGGGTAATAATCTAGCACTTTACAAATTTTCAAGCAGATATTTAAAGATTGCTGTAAAGTGAATTTCCATTAAGCTTCTGGATCGTCCACTCACGTTATTTTTTTGTGGACATGCCTAGGACCATCACATCCCCTTAAATGCCCTCTTCTCAAACAACATATTTTATTAATATGATATAAATATTCTAATAGCTTGTTCTGCAACACACAAAATCTCTTTTATTATTGTTTAATTGATCAAATTAAATTATTATGAATAATCGTCTTTGATTGTTGTTATACTAAGGTTTCGAAGCTATATCAGTGACTTCTTTTAGATAAAGTGTTTTAAAAAACATCCAATAAGGTATGGAAATTTTCATTCTACTTGATTTTGAGACTTATGTTTCTTTCAAATAATAAAAATTCTTGTAGTAGCTTGATAAGTGTGTTAATTAACTTCCTCTAGGAATAAGATTCTGTTTCGTACCTATGATCTTATACGATTCAGCTTTAAAGTTCAGACAATGTCTTGTCAGAAATGAAAAACCGCAGTGCAAAATTCTTGGTTTTGTAAGGCCGAATAGCAGGTGTACATACTGTGACCAGTTCACCACACCTAAAACATACAAATATTAAGTTTAACATAGTCAGTTAATTTAATTTAACAATCAAGTATTAACAATTTGGAATAATAACATCTCACATTTTATCCATGAATAATCGTTGAAAGAACCTAAAACAATATTATTATTAATTACATTAGAATTATCAAGAATTAATTAAATTCATTAGGATTATTAATAATAAACCATTTAGGTTAATAATAAACATTTTACATTTTAGTACATTACCATATTTGAATGATCGCGCCATTTCTCATATCATTATACCAGTCACGTAACAGGACGATGTACAGACAAAATTCATATTTTTGCGCCAAGCGCAGAATCCATGCACATCCATAGCAGCACAAGTCTGGAAACATGATGACTTCGAATGATGGCCAGCAAAATAAGATCACAGCATCCCATATGAACCAGGACCTAGAAGAGAAAAAGACACGAATTAAAAAACTATAAGAGATGATCATAACATGAAGGAACCAGAAGAAAAGAATATAAATATGCACATAAAACATACAAACTTAGACAACACAGTAGCAAAGGCTACCAACCAAGACAAAACTATACAACACACATACATGCAATCCATGACAGAAAAAAATACTAAAAAAGACTACGACACCGGATAAAACATACAAACTACATAACCTAAAAAAACCGGCACCAAATAACAAATCAAATTTAATCTTTTAAAGATTAACACTCACCTCTACATTGAAAAATAAATTCACGAAACATCACACACACCAGCAAACACTCAAATTAGCGGGAAAATCCTTTGGAAGCCTCCTTTTCCGCGGTAAATCACGGGTATAAAAGGACCCCCAATCCTCGAAGAAAGCACTTCTGTTTCACCCTCCTCACAAGCAGATAGGCAGAAAGGAAAGGTATCCTCAGTGGAGAACTCTTTCCAAGTCGGATCCGAAAGGAGACGGCGCTGAGTAGAAAGGCAGGCATATCCTTAGTGGAGAACGCTGCCTCTTCTCCGAGAAGAGAGGCAGGCTTATCCTCAGTAGAGAATGCTGCCACTTCTGGAATCCTCTCGCGGCACCCATCCTATCCAATTCCATTTAGCTGGGTTAATGCTCACAGTTGATCGCGTATTTTAATTCAACACTGCACTTAGCCGTAAAAAATACAATCACTAGTTGCTGTAATTAGCAGTCTGTACCGTGAACAGCTGACAGCCGATGTATAGATGGAACAATACAAAAGTATTGGATTGACGCCACCTCGCGTCGCGAACGGAACCTCGTATAAAGTTACCGACATAGGATAACCAAACACTTACCATCTCACCAAACGCGAAACATCATAGAAAGTAAATTGCTTAAATGAATAAATCTCTGTATCGGCTAACACAACACATACACATTTAGGTTTAATAGTTATAACAAATATATTATTATATGATAATAATCTACTGGGAGTGAAATGAATAAATGTGATTAATGATTATAAAAATTGTTAACATTATTGTGTTTTTCCCATCCAAGGCGAGAGAAGCCATCCCAATTTCACCGTTCATTCTTTATTTAATATTATTTATTAAATATATATATAAATAAAATATATAAGTATTAAAGAACCTTACAATTGGTACCCCTGGTGGGACGGTGTTATCGGGTTGGATGGTGAAGCAATAAAACAATTAGAATCAATTAATTTAATTAAATATTTATTTATTAAAAAAAATTTTTTTTTGTTAATAATTTTCTGACATAAAATTTTTTTGAAATTTTTAATTTTTCTTGGCAATAGAAGAATTTTCTGAGAATAATTTTTAACTCAAAATTTTTTCCGAGAAATTTTTTTCTTTTAAATTTTTTTTTCTTTAGAATAAAATCTTTTCAAGGATCGAAATTTGTCAGAGGGTTAAAACAAAAAGGAGGAAAATTTTTTTTCGGTTTAACTTAAATATCTGATGATAAACTAACGAGATAAATCGAAATTAATGTGGCTAGAATAAATATAAACAGATACAGATAATTCGACTCAATGATTCCGGCAACTTATCACATGATCGGAGAAGATTTTCTCTCAATTTTGGCACAGAACATTGAAGAGCGAGTGAATAAGATAGAAGAAATCAACTTAGAGAGAGACGAAGACATCGATGATGTAATCGAAAGACGGTCAAAACTCGACGAGCGAGTGACCAGATTAGAGTACGTGATCGATCACTTATGTAAAAGAAAAGACGAATTAGAAATTAACATTGAGGTTTTGTCGAAAGAAAATCAGGAATTGAAATTAAAAAATCACGGTTTGGAAAAACGGATGATATGGCTGCCCGCTGATTGGCTCATCTTCTTAACTTTTAACAATTAATAAGTCGGAAACTACTTGTCGGATCGAAAAACGAGAAATATACGTTGTTCTTAGAATTATGAGATCTATCGAATAGTATATGTCCTATTATCCGAAATTAATCCATCCTGTATAACGAATGAATAAAACTAATTGTAAAACTTCATAAAAGTTATTGAAAAATTTTAAAATACTAGTATTTAAAATGTAACGTTCTACATCATTATAATAAACAAATATCAGCTTATTTATTAGTTGATATAGCACTAACAACACCAAATTTTCCATTAATATTATAAGAATTAATCGAATCCATAATACCCAAATCTATAAACCCCAAATATAAATCTCAAACCAACAGTAAGACAAACTCCAAGCCTATAAACCCACAAACATTGAATTCATTCCTAAATCAGTTTTCCATTTCTGAAATCGGACTTCTATGCAATCGTGGTTTGTAGATATGAGTTTGGGATTCTTCGACAGGTAGTATTGAGATTTATGGATTTCAGATTTGTGGGTATGTGGATTTATTGGTTTGGGGTTCGTGATATTGTGAGATTGATATTTCTTGATCTGTTCGTTCAGGATTTATGGGTTTGTGGATTTGGGTTTCTGGATTTGTGGGTTTGTGGTTTGTCGGTTTGTGGGTTTGTGATTTATGGATTTATCATTTGTGAGATTGGGGTTTGTGGGTGACTTCCAGGGGTGGTTTTCGTTCCCTAGAAGTGAATATTAGTCGATAAAAAAATACTTATCTCCTACTTTTGAATGCCCATAACACAATTTTATCAGAATCGGGGGTTCATTCAATGCATTATTTGTCTGTATTGCTTGATAATACGATTTAGGGGTAGCTCACCATCGTAATAAAAAGTTATGCGGAAATACCGAAACACGTCAACTTTCTTTTGTCCTTGTGTATTAGAAAAACATTTCTTTATATTTTTGTAACGGTTCTGTAAAATTCTAGACGACAAAAATTCTCGGAAAATGTGGTTTTTTCCCTATTAAATTTAAGGGTTGCAACCCTTACTATCGAAGCCTATATACATCTATTGCGTTTCTTGTGACAATTCCTTTTCATTTTGTTTTATTATCATAACATACCGTACAAGTGTATTTAATATAATATAAATTAAAAAAATAGGTTTTGCACATGGCCCTTAATATGAGTACAATGTTGATTGAAGATTTACCAGAGAAATATCTGGTAATAATGTAATTTGCAAAATGATATACTTTATAATACATAGGCCATAGATTAGATGTTATATACAAGTCATGAAAAGTTGATATGCTAACATTGAGTAATATCTTCTAAATCAGTACCTATACAAGTATTAATTATACATCTACTATATATTATATTCCTTCATATCTATATTTTATAATATATACTTATTATTATTTTTTAAAAGTTAATGTAAAATAATCACTGTTTTCCGCGCACTTGCTATATATATCCAAAATTATTAAGGATATTAAATACTCTTGTACGGTATGTTATGTCCTGTATTTAGAAATAACTTCACTATATTCTCGTGTCTGCGTGCGTGTTTTTGTTTATATTGTACATATATTTTGTGTGTATATATATATGTATATATATTCTTGGGCTTTCTATAAATATGTATTAATAGTTTATATTAATGAGCTCACTATAACCAAAAATCAAAATAAAACACCTTGATTGTTTAAAATTACCAAAACTCCGTGAAAAATGGGACCAAAAAAATTTTTCAATACGCAAAATTATAGGTTTTTCACTCTACTTTTTGATAAATATATTATTTTTTTTGTGCGGATCGTTTCAAAAGACCTATCGGCGGAAACCAAAAAAAAATGTAAAAAATGGTAGATTTAAGGAAAATCTAAGGGTCTTACCTGCTACAGGACTGTAACAAGGAAAGTACCCCAGGTGCCCCCCCCCCTGATTTCAATAATACTGAGATATGTTATAGAACATCAAAAAATAAAAGACACGTATTTTTTAATACATCATAAATTAAAAATAAATTAAAAATTGAAAATGATATTTGAAAAAATGACGTCCATAAAAGGTGAAATTTGTTCAGTCATTTTTTGATCCATAAAATTAATAAAATCGTTACAATTATTTAATAGCATAGTAGTACAACTCTTCAAGAAGACAACTAGAACTAGATACTCTTGGACAAATCGCTGGGTAATAATGGCCGATTTCCGAGAGTATCCTTTTTTCGAAAAATCGATATATCTCGAACAATAATAAATATTTTTCAATTTTTTAAAAGAGCACTATTTTGGCTTGCCTTTGACTGTACTTAACCCTCTTGCGCAGGATGACGTGATATCACATCATATCGAAGATGTTACCGTATGCAAGATGACGTGATATCACGTCATGACATTTTCTTAAATAACTTTTGATCTAATAACTTTTATGATATCCCAAACCCCAGAAATGAAAGCTTAAGAATACAGCTTTCGAGTGATATGATTATAAATTTAAGATATTTTCATTTTCTTTTTTAATTTTCATGTAGGATATGGTGAAAATTCATGAAAATTTAATAAAATAATTTCAATTTTTAACTTTAGAATAAATGGGAAAAAATAGCTTAAATCAATCTGAAAAATGATACTTGGGGGTTTCCGGGTCGCTAAAAACGAATTCGCTATCAGAATATGAAAATTGAAAATGGCGGATTCAAAATGGCTGCCATGTGCACTATATTTTATGAATTATAGTTGAAATCGACTTGAAAATTCATACTCGGGGGTTTTTGGGGTCGCTAAAAGCGAATCCACACTTAGACTTTCGGCGTGGCTGATACTCCGTAACAGTAGTGACGGAAGCGCCGTACTTTCGGCGCAGTTGGTGCTCAGAAAGAGAAATGTACCTACTCATATGACGCGCGCTGCGGCTGCTCCGACTGATCGGAGTAGTGGCTACTCAGATTGCCGGAGCACGGAGCATTTTTATATAGCGAATCCCGAGTGATGTTTTTGTACCGTTTTTAATAACCGTGATAGAAAATTTAATAAAAAGTCAATAAATAAATTTTTTGTTATATAATTGATTTCTAAGCTGCTGCTTGATAAAACTGAATGATTTTTTGACAGAATATATGGAAACGCTTAAAATTGTTTAAGAATTATATAACATTGTTATAAATTATTAGTGTATACATTAATTAATATATACATTAATAATTTTCAATTATGAAATTATGAATAAACAATAAGGATCTTTTGACAATATGTACTTACTAATCATTTTAGAGTGGAATTCAACTTTGATTTTGTTGAATTCCAGTATTTGATTATGTCAGTACGGTATGAAAAATAACCTGTTCTTTTTTACTCTTGACAATAAACTGTTGATATATTTATTAAGAAACAATAAATTTATTACAAAATCAAGAGAAAGAATATAAAAAATAATATTTACAATACACCCATTGAAAAGTGCAACATTAATAAATAAAGTCAGTGCTCGTGTAATTATGCGATGTCTCCTTCATGAATCTGATGATTTATCTTTGCTAAATTATTGTTAGTTTTCCTAGGAGGAATGGAGTTTTCAATATTTATGAGTAAACTTCATAAGAGTTGCATTTTTTGAGATTAGAATTGGTTTTTCGCATTTATATCGGAGTCGATTGAAGCTAAAGCAAACCAAACCAAAATATTGCGTATATGGAAGGAGATTTGACTGTTCGTTGTCGATCAATAGACATACTTATTACAACTGTATTTTTTGCGGTTAAAATTACTGTTTGGTGTATATCTCGAGAACTGCTTTAGCAAAAAGGATCAACTTTCCTAAAAAGAATGCATATCACGGTATTTATGACTAATCTTATTAAGAATTGCATGGTTTGAAGTTAGAAATTGTTTTTCGCATTATTTTAATACGTAATAGCTACTTCGACTACTCCGATTTTAGGTATAGCTATTCTGCCGACTAGGTGGCACTTCCGGGCACCGATTCGGCGCTTGGGCTACTCCGATGACAAGAGTAGCGCATACCCCAGCGTTTTAGAGAGCCAGCTGTACTTAAAGAGTAGCAGCTACTGCGATAGTCTCTCAGTGCACCGTCAGAATGCACCAATTCAAAATGGCGGATTCAAAATAGCGGTCATTATCGAGTTATATTTTTCCTAGATACCACATTATTATTATAGAGGTGATATTGCCAATTGATACTTATGTATACAGGGTAATAATGCAAAGGTATAAGGGTTGCAAAATAATTTACAAAATCAATGTTTGAAAATTTTTCTAAGTCTTATTTCATATAATTACTGAAAAAGTATGCATCTTACAAAAAAAAATATCTTACATTATTTCCTATTTAAGAGGAGTTGAAAAGTATGAAATAAATTTTTGTAAAAAAATTTGGGTTTTATATTTGTTTATAGATTGTTATTAACGATTTACCGGTAAATTTTTACTTTGACTTCTGAGAGGTCTTGTATTTAAACTATAAATTTATATTGAGCGACTTCAAAAATACTCAATACGTGCTTTTAATCTTTTGATTGAAGAAATAAACATTATTTTACCAAAAATTTGTATAAATAACAGCCATATTGATCCACCATCTTGAATTTTCAAATAGTGACATTAGATTCGTATTCAGTGATCTCATAAATATAACAATTAATGTTATCAGTTCATTCGATATAATAAATAATTAAAATAACGATTATTTTATTTAAAAAATATAAATATGTCCGCCATATTATATCCGTCATTTGGAATTTTAAAATTCTAATGGCAGATTCGTATTCAGCGACCTCGATAACATATATGAATATGTTGTTTTTATGGATTGCATGCAATAAAAAATGAATAAATTTGCAAATAGCCAAAGTCAGGGATAACCCCTGCGTAGGAGGGTTAAGAGTGAATATCAACAATTCATTTCAATTTGAACGAGTTTGGACGGTTTTTTCGATATATATTTCGAATCGATAGATGTTTTTAAAACGTGCAACTTTCCCATTTAACAGGGTCTGATTGAAGTAATAGTTTCATTGTTATTTTCGGAAAACCACCTTTTGCAACTTGCGAATTTTTTTGGCCATGATCGTTATTTTGGATCGAGTTAAAAAAAAAGAACTATATCTTAAAATTTATTTTTCTATACAAGCATATTTTTTCAATTTTTAAAAATTTAACATTATGTCGTGATAGATTGCTTGGACTTCTAAATACTCTGTGCGCGTTGCTAGACCACCTGCCTAACGTCATGTCCAATGCGACGAGATCTATCAGGTTGTCTCCATCTGAGCTTGGAATTGCATTTCATCGTCGTCTCCTAAGAAAAGGTCATTAACAGAAGCTTTGTTTAACAGGCTGGATTAGGTACGGCAAATGGACGATATGTTCTGTGCTTATCTTTTAACTCAAATCTGAGTCATCTTGGCAACTCAGAACACTCTGCACAATCAATCTTGCTTCGGGTTAAACGACGCTTCAAATAACAGCCTGAATTCTATGAAAAACTTTCTGACTTCATGACTGACTATGCTCAATGCAAGCACATGCGCGAAGCTCCAGCGAGCTCAACAGATGTCGGCTGCAAGGAATTTGACTTACCTCATCATGGTGTATTTATGACTCACAACAAAAGTCAAAAAGACGAGTCGTGTTCAACGGATCTGTGAAGCTGAAAAGCGGATTATCGCTTAACGAATGTCTTCATTCAGGGCAAAAACTACAGTCAGACATATTTGATGTGCTCCTACGTTGGCGAGCTCAAAGGTGATATTAAGCAAAGGTTACAGCAAATACTGATCGATCCTGACGATGAACCTCTGCAGTAAATACTACGGTGGGCCTCAGCTGATCAGCCACTACAGTGATATATGGATAGACGAGCTCGCATGATCAAGCTATAAGAACGCTACATCAGCTAGTTGACGATGAAGTCTGTTATTTCTTTCAAGCTACACACACCTCGACAATTAACAGCTATGTAGATGATGTGTTAGCATGGACAGACACACTTTATGAATCTCTCACTTTGAAAACTCAATTAATCAACTCTCTCGTGCCGGACGGGTTTCCATTGATCAAGTGCACAGGCATCCGTCGTTATATGTCTCATTTGTCTGCGACTGATCTTACCTCATCAGCACGCCGCACCTGGTAACAGGAGGATTCTTTCTCAACTTTTGGTATCTGCTGGCAGCTATCGAGTGACACATTTAGTTATTACTTTGATTTTGATCCATCTATGACAGCTGAATCAATAACTAAAAGAAAAACGTTTTCCCTAATTGCTCTACTTTATGATCTGCTAACCTGTATTTCGTCAGTCATCATCAGCCTTAAAATATTTATGCAAACGTTGTGGCACGGGGATCTTCAGTGGGATGAGAATCTATCTATATCGCTCCAAAATCTCTGGAACAAACTTGTCGTTCACCTACAATACCTTCCTTGTTTAAGGGGGTGTCAAAATCCTACAGTTACCACTCAAACTGTTTTACCGATCATATATGAATAATTAGTAATAACTAAATAAATAGGTAAAATTATGCAAATCCCAAATACAGATGCACTTCGTCTATTAATTATCTATCTTCTAGCAAAATTTCAAGTGAATATTTCAACGACGCCTTCAAAAATTTCTGCACCAAAAAAATAAGTATTTGCACGGAAATGAGTGCATTTTTTCGGTGCAGAAATTTTGAAGGGTGTACTTGAAATATTTACTTCAAACTTTGCCAGATGATAGATAATTCTTAAAGGTAGTGCACCTGTATTTGGAATACTCATAATTTCAAGTATTTATTTAGCTATATCGAATTATTGAATATCCGGTTGGTAAGGCAGAAACTGTTTTATCGGTCGAATATGGATAGTTAATAATAACTAAACAAATACTTAAAATTATTCAAATCCCAAATACAGGTGCACTACCTCTATGAATTATCTATCACTTTGCAAAGTTACAAGTAAATATTTCAAGTATACCCTTAAACATTTCTGCACCGAAAAAACGCACTCATTTCGATGCAAATACTTATTTTTTCGGTGCAGAAATTTTTGAAGGTGTCGTTGAAATATTCACTTGAAATTTTGCTAGAAGATAGGTAATTAATAGACGAAGTGCACCTGTATTTGGGATTTGCATAATTTTACCTATTTATTTAGTTATTACTAGTTATTCATATCCGATCGGTAAAACAGTTTGAGTGGTAACTGTAGGACTTTGACAGCCCCTTAATGGTGTGACGTTGGATATTATTTATCTCCCAAACTTCAATTACAAGAATTGTACGGATTATCAGATGCCTCTGAACGAGCATACTCAGCGTACATTTATATAAACACTATCGACTATAACAGTACAGTAAACTCCAAATTATTGACATTAAAATTAAAGGTTGATCTATTTAAACAGATTTCTCTACCTCGCTCGGAACTTGCTGGTGCTCACCGACTCACACAACTCACAAAGAGAACGAAAGAAACACTTGCACTCGATAATACTGTTATTCTATCAACTGATTCAACCGTATCATTTTGCTGGATCCGGTTTGGAAACCGTACGATGCCAATATGGTATCCGACAGTCAAAGTACCTTACCTCAAGCGTCCTGGCATTATACTTTCGGAAAGGAAAACTCAAGCGGCAGCCAGGAGCTTATGACAAAATCATTGTGGCTACAAAGTCCACCGTTTTCGACTTTATGTGCACTCCCAAGGAGCTTAAGAACCCGTTTTACTGATACAAGACTGTTCTGAAGTGTGTATCCAGATGCCGGTGCTGTGGCCCGAGTATTAGCGCTTTGCGACCTAGTCTATTCTCGCTTCTTGGCTGTGACACGTGTACCTCTCGCAAACTTGTCAGCTTCTCGCAACTCACCTAATTGTCGAAGGGCGACTTGAAGCTAAAGAGAAAATATTGCAATGCATCTTTCTCCACCGTGCGCTTGAGAATTTTGTTTTCTGACTGGTTCGAATCGGATGCCGAGTCGTAGATAGCCAGGAGTCTATTGAGTAATTATTCCGCGCACAGCCCGTAATCGCTAGCTGTTTTGTTCGATTTCTGCGCGATAGTTTTTATCCGATTGTAATGTGTTGCTAGGTCACTCAGCAATCCTTCTAGCGCATCATAATACGTGAACCTCGCCGTGAATACGTCGACCACTTTTCCCGCGAGTTTTTTGGCTAACACGAATAAAATTTGTTTCTCGTTTTCCGAGCCGAACATCGCTTCACGTTCTTGTGTGTTTTCTCTGAAGGTCTTGAATATCGACAGATTCAGATCCGCTCTCAGTTTAAAATTCTGTGCCACACCCCCCGCGTACCTGTCCGCGAACAGCATTTGTGGCCTTGGTACATACGCTGCCGACTATTCATACGGTTGAGCACTCCTGCTACGGCTTATCTTGAATTCCCATATTCTCTGTCCCTTGTAAGGCAACATTAAATTAAGAAATTTATTGAGCGCTTCCTATATGATAGTTTTGATCTCCCTAATGTCTACCTGCGCATGGTCTTCATAATAGGCCTGAGGGATCGTGGGCGTGCTTCTGCTCTCGCTTATTCGACTGCTCACTTGAATTCTTGTCGCTCTTTAAGTGGGTGTTAAGTCGATCGAAGGACATGCTTTTATTTTCTCTTCTTTTTCTTTTCAGATTATTCTAAATGTAATTAGCGATGCGCTTATCGCCGCATACGGGTGCAAAATCGACTTTTGCGCACATTGTATGGAAAAATATTGTACGCAACACTTGCGTTCAGGTTCGGTCAACTCGGGCTACAATCTTCACCCTCGTCCAGATAATCTCTTTCGCCCACTAGTTGCGTAAGGCACTATTTATTAGCGGAGTATAGAAATTCTACTTTGCTCATTGGTTTCCTAGTACAAAGTACTTTTCTGTCTAGCGGGACGAAAGTACCACTTTTCCTCCCGGGGCCGGTTTGAGTAAGTGGTAATTTCGGCCTCGCTAGGCAGAAAAATAGTATACACACCATGGGAAGTAAAAAAGAATGCTTCAGATCGCAGGTAAATTGTCGCCCGAGCCGAAGGCGAGACCATTCTTACTTCACCTCCTTAGGTGTGTAATATACTATCGCACACGTGTTTGGTAAAGTGGTTCTGAACAGCGCACGAAAATCAGTACAAGTATTTATACTTGTGCAAAAATATAAAATAATAAAAATATAAATATTATTATTAATTTGTAATTTGCATCCATGAGTTACGTACTGGCGCAATACTATATGTGATACAATTTGCTTCTTCCACATGAATGATAATATTACATGCTTGGCGCTGTTACCATTCAGTACAAGTACTTTTTTTGATAAATAATATCTTTTACTAACTTTAAATACCCCGCCCAACATTTTACCGACCAAGAACTAGTAATTCATGCCGTTGGACACGTGGTAGGAACGAAGTACTTTCTAATTGAACTAATTATAAACTTTCGTTAAATTATTTTACAACAAAATAATAAAAAATTTCAATTTTTTACAGTAAATATGCGATACGACGAACGTTACACATACTTTTGTATTCACTCGAAGTGATATGCTTATTACACAGGAAAAGTATTTATTTTGATGAGCCAAAATAAAATCTTGTATTACATTTTTACCATTTTTTATTTTCATTAGTACAAAACATGAATTGATAATAATGTATGACAAAAATGTAGGATGTTATCTAAATGAAATTGAATTATTACACTTTCTATGTTAAAGTATACACACAAGCTTTATGGAAATATTGTATCCGGTGAAATTGACTGAATTTTTAAGATGTTTATGTCGCCCATAATTTTATCTAAATTCCCAATAAGGCTAAGAGTCGTAATTACACGCTACAAATCCAAGTGTATTTAACTAACCGGTTTTCTTATGCGCCCATCACTCAACCCAATGTAACAAAACATATTACTTTACATACTTGGATAGTAGTGCAACATTTCGGATTTCTTATTAAATTCGTAAAATTTTAAGTTACCTATTTTATATATACATTTTGTTTTAAATAATTCAACAGAAACAGTTTATAATTGGGGTTCATGAAGCTTGGTCAATTAAATTGAAATTATAATATAATGCTAATTATTATTTTTTATGAAAATAATTGTGATTCGTTCGAGTCAAATTTAAAATCAAAACTTAAAACTATTAATGGTTTGGAAAAACCAAAAAGGATCACTTTCCACAACATGATAATCATGTCTTATACGTGCCGAAGTATATTTTCATCTTGAATGCATGCTATTCAAGATTTTAACATACTTACACGGTTTAACACAAAAAAAAATTCTTGTAAAATTCGTTTTATTGCACAATACCATGAAAATTATATCATAAAAATACTCCAGCACCACACACCTATAACGCATTACAATTACACACGCGCACAAAAAAAAAGTTTCCTGCGCGGTAGACCAGACCACGTGAATTTAATGTTTTTGGGGTCGCTGAATCCGAATCCGTGGTCTATTTGACCCGGTCACATAAGGATCAAGGTCAGGCCAAGGTCAAATTCAGAAAATAAATCACAAACAAAGTTAACTAGTATATCTATATGTTTTTGAGGTCGCTGAATCCGAATCTGTGGCCCATTTGACCCAGTCACGTCAGGGTCAAGGTCAGGTCAAGGTCAAATTCAGAAAATAAATCACAAACAAAGTTAACTAGTATATCTATATGTTTTTGGGGTCGCTGAATCCGAATCTGTGGTCCATTTGACCTGGTCACGTCAGGGTCAAGGTCAGAAGAAGGTCAAATTTGGAAAATGTATCGTATAATTCAGGTGTTTCGTGTAGTAATCTATATAATTTCGTTAAAACGCGCCATGAATTCCATGTATTTTTTTCCCGCTGAAAACAAATCCGCAACCCGATTAACCCCTACACGTCATAATTTTTTTCTAACCTCAAGAAATACCTCAAAATCCACCAAAACCATCAAATACATTGCTTTATCTGTAAAACTATCTCTAAAATCCCATAACCACTCAATCCCACGATCCTTAGATACCTCAGGACTTAACCTCAATAACTCTATTAAGCAATAAAATGCGATTATCCCATAAACCGATAACTCCATAACCTAAGACAATCTGCTCTTCCTTACTCTTTATCGTCAAATGACCTGTTAAGTAGATTGCCTTTACGCTTTTTACTGTTGTCAGTGTTCTCTCTTTTTAATTTCCAACAGTAGTCAGCCATCATATGTGCATTCCACCTACCCTGATAACGTCTTTCCATTTCCTTCATATCTTGATGAAAGCGTTCTCCTTGTTCTTGGCTGTAATCCCCAAGATTTTGTGGGAAGTTATCAAGATGCGAATCGAGAAAATGCAACTTTTAATTTTAAAAAATTGAAAGAAGGTGTCTTTGATGGACCTCAAATTCGTAAGTTATTAAGA
Source organism: Megastigmus dorsalis (assembly GCA_900490025.1). Classification (NCBI taxonomy): domain Eukaryota; kingdom Metazoa; phylum Arthropoda; class Insecta; order Hymenoptera; family Megastigmidae; genus Megastigmus; species Megastigmus dorsalis. Next base: position 14,355 of record UELU01078265.1, read on the forward strand.
GATGAATCATTCGTTAACACAATGTCCGAGAAAGAACGAGCTGATTAAGCAATGTATTTGATGGTTTTGGTGGATGTTGAGGTATTTCTTGAGGTTAGAAAAAAATTATGACGTGTAGGGGTTAATCGGGTTGCGGATTTGTTTTCAGCGGGAAAAAAATACATGGAATTCATGGCGCGTTTTAACGAAATTATAGTTTACTACACGAAACACCTGAATTATACGATACATTTTTTAAACTTGACCTTCTTCTGACCTTGACCCTGACGTGACCGAGTCAAATGGACCACAGATTCGGATCCAGCGACCCCAAAAACATATAGATATACTAGTTAACTTTGTTTGCGATTTATTTTCTGAATTTGACCTTGGCCTGATTTTGACCCTGACGTGACCGGGTCAAATAGACTACGGATTCGAATTCAGCGACTCCAAAAACATTAAATTCACGTGGTCTGGTCTACCACGCAGGAAACTTTTTTTGTGGGCCTGTGATATACAATGAAATTTAGAATTAACAGTTGTTGCAGTGTTATTAATTTAATGTCACAATACTTAGTAAATACAAACTATAAATTAATTTATCATATGCATTTAATGCATTATACAATAAATGTAAATAGACATAAAGATCATTTTAAGACTTGAAAATTTTTATTACAAATTGACTCACCGAAACTAACGTAAATAGATCTGATAGGCCGTTTATAGGCTTGCGGAAATAGTTGTTAAGATGCACTATTATTAATAAAATCTATTAATTATGTACCATTGATGATGAACTATGAAATATATAAAAACAATCTAAGATATTAGAAATTAGTGTAAGAATAAAATAAATATAAATGAATATAGTAAATATAGTCAATATTTTAATGAGACCTTCAAAAATTCTTCTTTCGAAATAAGCAAATTTTTTACACATTTTTCGGACACGGCCTTGAAGAAATAGGGGAATACATATTTTCTACTCAAAAAATTTATTCCATTTATTAAAAAAAAAAAATTAATATTTGCAGCACCAGCGAGAAGTAGTACACTATTCCACAAGTGTGACTATTGTTATATACAATCGAGTCTCGTGCGTACAAGCTATGGTCGAGTATTGCTAACATTACACGAATACCATTTTAAAAATGTATAAGAAATACCGCTTATCAAGCGTAGATACCATGTATGAAATACCTGGTTTACAATCTGTTACTGGCGCTTACGAGCAACTGTTTATCTTTCACCCTTTCAATTTACAAAATTCAGCAGATTTAACAATTACGTAAAGAACAGGATTGGTTCATGGATTAGTAAATATGAAATAATCGCAATAAAGTAACAACGACAGTAATAAAGTTAGCAATAAGAATACGTATTAAAATTAGTGCAAAAATTTTTATAATTTTGTTTTTTTATTTTGTGGGGCACTTACCAATTCCAGTAGACACAGCACAAGGTGCATTACCAAAGGTAAATCCACTAGATTGACCAGTAGTTTTAAAAGAATTATTAAACAAAGTAGAATTTGTGTTTTGTGCTGATCCAAATCCCGTAGTTCCAGCTTGAAATGTATTAGGTGTTCCACCACTAAACGCGGTCCCAAAACCAGTTCCAATTGGTTTAGATCCAAATAAACTACTGGCATTTGTTGATGACGGTTGCCCAAAACCAAACGTCGTAGCAGAAGTTGAGGATGGCATATTAAATGCTGTCTTATTTTGAGTAAACAAGCCAATGCTCTAAAAATTAATACGAATATTCCCACGTTAATATCGATGTTAATGAAGTATCTAGCGTGAAAATAAAATATTTATTGTTACTTGATTAGTTTGTCCAGAGTTAAAACCCGCTCCAAATCCTGTGTTTTGAGTATTAATATTATTAAACGTACTGCCTGGCGTAGAAGCAGAATTACTAGCTGCAAATAAAGGAGTGGATGCTGTACCACCAAATGGTTTTGATTGAGTATTAAAAAGATTTGAAGAAGTCGGAGAATTAAAAGCAAAAGCACTAGATGTTGTAGCTGGAACACCAAAACCTGTAATGGGTTTAGAAAAAAGGCCTGCACTAGTAGACTGACTCGTACTGCCGAACCCACCAGGAATCGCACCAAACCCTTGAATAAATATGGAGATTTCAATCACTTAATTTTATAATACGTAATTCAACTATTTCATGGAGAATAAAAAAAATTTACCAGAGTTTGAACTATTACTATTTGATACTGCTACACCAAAAGGGGAACCTTGAGTTGCAGCTCCAAATATTGCAGAAGGTTGACCTTAATAAAATAAACGAACTTTATACATAAATGTTTCAATTAAATATAATACAGGCACATAAAATTGAAAAAGGATCATGTTTCTGAGATTTAATTAGACTATTTTTATCTATTGTGATAATATTGGTCAATCACGTCTCGAATTTAGGATAACTTATATCAGAAATATTCCATAATAATTTAAATTGGGAAGTTCACAAATTTTTTTGATAAGTGATATACTATACTGGTCACATTCAAAAGTCATTTTAATTCATTCACGTATAATTTTTTGACATACGAAGCCATAACTATTTGTTCAATTTATTTGCTTTTCAGATACATTTTCGAAACTCAAATTGGTGCACCCCTGAGACGAAAAATTCTACGTGGATCACTTGAAATGGATTTTAAAAGGGATGACAAGTAGTATATACACCATTTAGCCATATAATCAAAAAAGTTTTCATCTTTGTAATATAAAATTCAGATTTAATGATTTAGAATAGATATAACATGTTTCGCGTCATCTCTCCCCGTACGGCGCGGGAGCGCTAAATCATACTATTTCTAACGCGAGTTTGCACTTCTAAAAAGAAACCTTAAAAAACTGTGAATGGTGTAAATGGCTCGAATGATAGTTCAAGAACAAATAACTTTTACAACAATATATTTATTGAAAGAAACATTTGCTACGACCTTTCGAAGGCTTATCTACTTATGCCATCCTCATCAGGCTTAAAACCGTTGTAACTAGAATCGGTATTTACATCCTTCAGAACACTCATTATTTTGTATATTCAAATAAATTACAAAATACTAATGACGTTTCGATGTTTTTTTATCTCCCTTTTCCAGTCTATATTTATTAATCACATATCATATTAGCTTAAATTTTCAAAATACACAATTGCAGACATATTGTAACGTCTGACGTACGTTCGTCTATTTTTTTGAAAAATCTGTTCGAACATCAAAAGCGCCGTGGCCAATTTCTGAACGAAGAAAATATATCGATCCGTGGAACTATATTAATAATTTACAATACATTTTAAAATTCTCATTTTTTTTAAATCACAGCAAATTGAAGGGCCCCATGCAAGAAGGGGCTCAGCGCTCGAAACAGTCAAAACGTGACGTCGTGGTTACCAAAAATCAAAGCTGCTAAACTGAATTTTAAAAAATATCAGCTTGTAGAGAATGAAAAAACACAACTTTTTTACCTTTACAGTATTTTGATAAAAATTATATTTTTGGAGATAAAAATTGAAAACCAAGAGTTTATAAAAGTTACTTTCGTTAGATTTTGAAAACATAAACTGCTGTAACTTCCTCAATTATCATCGAATCTTCACGAAACTTCGGACAGATGTGTAAAATATACTAGCGCTGGTGACAATATCATTATTATAGCAAAAATAGTTCATTTTTTTCGAAAATTTAATTTTAAATCAATAAAAGTCGGTCATTGCGTTTTTTTCACTTCAGCGAGAAAAAGTATCGACGTAAGCTTAAGCTGCGAAAAACTTCCAGCGAGACAATTGCTCCTCTATCCTTGACAAAGTTTTATACAAAATTTCAGATCGAACCATAATGAATTCCGTGAAATAGAGCAGTTTTATTACAGCCACGCGTTCGTGGCTCGTTTCTTACACGTCATCTTAATGCTTTCGCTCGCCGCGGCCGGAACTCGCACGAGCAGCGAACGCGTGGCTGTAATAAAACTGCTCTATTTCACGGAATTCATTATGGTTCGATCTGAAATTTTGTATAAAACTTTGTCAAGGATAGAGGAGCAATTGTCTCGCTGGAAGTTTTTCGCAGCTTAAGCTTACGTCGATACTTTTTCTCGCT
>UELU01078267.1:0-13295 GCA_900490025.1 Megastigmus dorsalis
TATTTGCTCTTTTTGAAATTCGGGATTAAAATTTCTACTTTTAAAAAGTAGAAATTTATTAATTTACTCTTTTGAAATGGGGGAAAACCATTTTATCCTTTTCAAAAGAGTAAAATGTCAATTTTACTCTTTTCAAAAGAGCGATTCTAGTTTTTTCTACTTTTGAAAAGGGAGAATCAAAAAATTTCTACTTTTTTGCGCCAATTTTTACTCTTTAGGGTTTAGAGTGTAATAGTCATCAGGTAACAATATTTAATGTTTATGTGATTGCTAGGTGATTAAAATAAATAAATATAATATATAGTATTGATACTAATTTATTATTTTCTTTATATTTTCTTATTTAAATTATGCAACTGTTTACAGATAAAGATTGAACTCAGTTGGTTATTCGAAGACAAAGATTTAAAAAAAACATCATTAGGACTTAATACTTCGATAGAACCTTTAATTAATCTCCAAATTTCTGCCCTTTACAACAATTCAATCGAGCTTGACAAGACGATACTTTTGAATGGACGTTTTAAGCATCATAATGATCAAAATTACAGTTTGTCGGGGAAGTTTACAAATGGTAAAGTAGAAGCTGAACTTCAAATACCTATTCAAGCAGAGCCCTTATTTTTTAATGGGAATCTATCAAAAATTGACGATAATATATATCAACTTATCGGTGATCTAACAACTAGCAAAACTTCTGAAATTTTTCATATTATTTGTCCTGTTGCAGTAAATAATGGCATTTTATCATCTTTAAATGTAATACTAACTGAAGGTGAAGCACATATAAAAAATAAAAATCCTATCTCATTTAACTCGGAAAAGGAAAAGTACAATTTGTCCTTGGCGGAAGAATGCCATCAAATTAATGGAAGTTTCAAAATTAATTTTATTAATTTATTTAACTGGGATTTGCGAATAAAGTTATACCAGGATAATAAAAAATTATACAACTTAGTTACATTCATGAATGTAGAAATAAATGGCAATACCTCTTTATATCTTCAAGTGAATGTACCCTGGGAGCGGGTTCACAAATTTGTTTTCAATGGAAATCTTTTACTTAATAGAGAAATTGGTAATATTTACGTCAAACATCAACTGAATCAAGATTCTGGACATATTCTTCTTTTTTGGCGGCTTCTTTATCTTTCTGATATGATTGCTAATGCTGTTGTTGTTTATCAGAAGGACGGAATCAATATGATAGACATAAATGCTGTATTGTTTTATGCCAACCCTAATGAAGCATTTAAAAATGTCAACGTAGGCTTCGATATCAATATCGATAAGGACAATTGGAGACTGGGAAGTAACGTCACAGTTGGAATGGAAGATCAGAATCATATTGATGGAATATTGAAGATTAGACTACCGCCTCCTAACAATGATGTACATAATTTGTTTATTAATTATCATTCACTCAATAACCATGAAAAATTATCATACACAGTTGGTTACAGTACTGACTGTGCTAGAACAAATTATGCTTCGGACGGTTCGGTAAGTTTCATATTGTAATTTAATTATATCCAGCAAATTTATTGATACCTTCATAAGCGCCTCGTTAACCATCGGCAAAGCCATGTCTGAGATGGTAATGAGATAGAAGTTTTTTGCTTCTCAGAAAATAATAAGTAAAAAAATATTTGTCCCCTCTGTAATCGTATATGAAAGTATTTATAAATCTTTATTCTCAGTAAAAAGTTCGTTCATACCTTAATCAAGGTTTCAGAGCGCATTAATGTCTTTTTACTATCGAAAAATAGTTGTAAATATATAGTAATATATGTAAATATTACTAGAATTGCAATCAAGCGTGCGCCTCTATGTGGAATTAACCGTACCCAGTACCTGCGCCCCGCGGTCGGTGTACTACCCTCATTGTTATGCGCATGTACACTGCAATATAATATTGAGTAGAAATACTTTATTTTTGTTCTTTTATACAAATTAAAGTTTCAAATAAACTTTTTTAGAATATATATAAATTTATATTTCATAACTAACAAAAATCCTTCGAATTAGTTATTTTTTCAAAATCAAGTAAATTTATTGTTTCATATTTACGTTTACAACTTTTGAACAGAGTCGAATTTCAGCAAACGGATTCCAAAAACTTATTTTGCAGAAAATTTTCTATCGATACAGGTAAAATAGTAGTTTTTTTATCTAGGGCGAAATTCCATTTCACGCTCCGAATGTCACGCATTCATCACTCGGGCGGAAATCTCACTTCCGAGTTGATATTAATATTTTTTGATGCAGTGGGAAGAAAATGCCTGTTTACATTGCATCGGATAATTATAAAAAAGGCAGAGCATGCAATTGATCGAGTTGTAGTTCTATGGAGGAGGACCAAGTCCAGGACCATCGGTCCTGGTGGGGGCGCAAGTGGTGAAGCTCCCATTTGGAGAGGGGGGGGGGGCTAAAAAAACGATAAATTAAACAATGCATATATAAATAAATAAATATTATTTAATATTTATTCAATATATTTTTTAGCTCTATTAAATTATTCTTTTCTCGCGTAATACAATTTTATACAAAATTTTACCTCAATATATCTAGTATCATGAAGCATGAAGAATCAGCGCGATATGATGTGGAGATAATATGAAGCGGAGATGAACAGCGCGTGTGTTAGCTCAATCGTTAGAGCACTCAGCTTCGGCGCGAGACGTTTTGGGTTCGAATCGCATTCGTTCACCTTTTTTACTAAGAAGTCGCACTTTAAGTTCAATTCACTAGATATGTATAAGGTACCGGCTAGTGGGCGCGCGCAACGTATTTTTTGCGTAAAAAGCGCTGTCTTCAACTCGCCCATAATCCTTCGTTGAGTGTGTCAGAAAAAAAAGTAAGTATATCGATAGGTTTTTTCATGCTCTTTCTAATGGTGCTATTATTTTTACTCCAAAACACTTTTTTCTCGTCGAAAATTCAATTTGAATGTACAGATCATTCCAAATAAATATACCTATAATTTTTTTTTTCAAAATAAATTTCATCATTCGAAAGTACAAGTGTTAAGCTATAAAGTTGTAGAAATTAAGGGTTCAAAAGTAATAAGATTAAAAGAACAGCAGCGAGGGGTCGCGCGCGCTCAATGAAGGATACACTCAACGAAGGATTATAGGCGAGTTGAAGAGAGCGCCTTTTACGCAAAAATTTCTGTGCACGCCCGCTGGCCGGCTTTTGGTGGATGCTCCCATAAATATTACAAAATATGTACTTAATGTTCTTTTACATAGCTTTTGACGTTCTTATAATTGTTATTTTATGCACCTGGGAGCGTAAAACTGTTGTTTTTTTTTTTTCAAGTTTAACACCGGCTTATCCCCTTAAGGTAAAGCGGCTAAATAAGCAAGACTATTTTACTTTTTTTTTTTATAAAATTCAAATGATTTATGAAGCCTTATATAGTGCACTACGTAGCTTTCTGTATCTAGGTGTGGAATTCGGTCGTATTTGTCGTCGAGGGATTTTGAGTCACCGCTGATGGTGAGTAGGCAGTGTGCTATGTAGCTTTTTGTGTTTGTTTGAGTTTGTTTACGAATTTTGCAATAAAATTCTTTCTATATGAATTAATCTTCTCCGACACAATTGAATTTATTCTATCTGATTACTGTAACTTGAAGTCATAATATTTTTTAAATTGAATTTCTTCTCGATAATCGGTGATAAAATAGAAAATATTGCATATTAGTCCTTTAGTATAACAACATACAACTTCAATTTTTAATTTAATACAATTAATACCGTGAAACTCTTAGAAATTACTTTTTGTGTAAAATAATCCGTGTCTACGCCTTTTTTTGAATGGGCCATAGTTTTAAAGATATTCACCAAACTATATTTATTTAAGATATTAGGGATGGCTGAAACGGAGTAATGCGGACTACTGGATAATTCTGATTACCCGTACTTTATAGTGAATAATAATTTGTGTGCCTCAATACCAATTTTATATCAAAGACACCGTAAAATCTTACTTTTATTAAGTTCTAGATAATTTATTGAGCAATTATAGAAGATCGTAGTGTTCAGTGGTTATTTTTCGAAGAACGCGTATTTATCAAAAGAGATTTACAAATTTTTTCTAATACCAAACATTGTTTGTTTTGAACTGACCAAGATCTTTCTATCGGTCTTACAGTCTAATCAATATTCATGGGCAATCAGATTGCCCTTGTTTACAATCACCCCCGAAGAATCTGAAATAAACTTATATTTAACCCTGAAATAAACATTTATTAGTAAAGGGCAATCTGACCGCCCCCCCCCCACCACCCAAACATGCCCTAATACCAAACATTGTTTGTTTTGTTATCAAAATATTTTAGAAACTCTGAAAGCACAAGATTGAAAAAGAAATAATGTGTTAAATATTGCGAATTTGCATTGAAGTATATACAGGGGGTTATGCTATTGACCCTTCAAAATTGGACCACCAGATAAAGGAGGAAATTCTAAGATATACTTAACTTTTCCGTTTTTCGATTTAACGCATAATTTTCGAGTTATTGGCAATAGAAAATTTGGAAAATCAGACAATCAGCTCGCGTCTCCGTTACGGCGACGGCAGCAGGGAAGAAAGTGGGCGGAGCCTCCACGCCGTGGCAGAAGCGGTGAGGGCGGGACGGGGAGCGCGCCTAACCTTTCCCGCTTCACTCGGTCAGCTGAAAATACACACGCACATGGCTTGGAACAACTCAGCACGCGACGGGCGGGCGGTCGAGCACTATTGCTTGTGCTCGTCTTCTGCTCAGACTGTTGCGCCTGGGCTTGCGATGGTCACGTAACGTACCGACTACGTCTACCGTATACGAATATTAGTGTGCGTCTGAGGAATATCAGCGTATCCACAGTTATGTGCTACTCCGAAATGCACGAAGAATTATCATTCTCATTCACGGTGCACATAAGAATCGTACACCTTATTCTTGTACACATAAAATCATAGAAGTTGAGTGTCCCGTGCACGTAAGAATCGTACACGTTATTGTTGTACGCACTAAATCATACCCAATAGTTTATTCACAATTACTTTTTAATTAATTTTCTTACTTAAAGATTTGGTACACAAAATAATATTTGTTAATTGGCAAGACTTTAAATTATACACTAACTATTGTGCAGACTTATTTAAAATAAGAAATTAATCCAATCAAAATATTGTACACGTAAGATCGTCCACAATTTATTGAAATAAAAAATTTTGTACAAATCGAACATTGCACATAAATTTATTGCACACATTTAAAAAAGGTGAAAGTTTGGTGATATTTATTGAGCCCAAATTATTTTTAACATTGTTTGTGCACATAATGTATTAGTCATTACTTTGCACAGAAAAATGTATTAATGTACATATGTAATGAGTACTCGTCAAGTAAAATACGAATTTTTTAAGTATAATTGCAGATTTATCAGTATTAGTCGAAAAAACGTTTAAATGTCACATACGCTTACATAAGAACGAACGCGTACAAGAAGCTGCTATCTCGGCTATGGTTCAAGCATTAAAGAAAGCTTTTTCGGTTTTGCCCATTGAAAATTCCATCGTGTTGTGGTGTACTCTGACGTGTCACACACAAAAGAGATAGCTTTTTATTGCTATTAAAGCTTCTATCGTAAAAATTTATTCATTATTTATCAATAATTGCAAAGACGTTTATGTTAGCTTACTGCCAAATTATTGTCATATTGCCTTATAATATGACATTTTTTGAAAAAAATTGTTGTCCCCAATTCTAATCTAATTTAAGAAAGATTCGAGATAAAATTTGTTCACATTGTTCCGCGAATGCGGGTGTTTGTGCGTTATATTTCTTTATACGCTGTTTGCACGTGTTTTAACGAAAAGTTCGATGAATATTGCGTAAAATTTAAGAGTGTGATAAAGACGCGAGTGCACGTGTCAAAACGTTTAAGATGCGAATTTAGAGAGAGAATAAAAGTTTTAAAGAAATTACAGACTTCTGAAACGAAATGAAATATTAAAACGCGAACTAAAATTTGAAGAAGCGTTAAGAAAAATTAATATCTAAAAAAGACAAAGGAAAGAAAAAGTAAAACAAAGTGAAAAATTAAGAAGCGAATCAAAAATTGGAAAATATTAAGAATAAACACGTCAAAAGCTAAAATCTAGAAAAAGAAAAAGTAATAAAAAACTAAAATGAAGTGTAAAATTAAGATGCGAAATAGAAACATCTAAAATTTCAAAAAAAGATAAAAGTAAAGTTCAAAATCGAGAAAAAGCAAATTTAGAGCGAAATTCGTAGAAATAATGGGATTCTCAGAAAGGCGCGAAATATTTCAAGATGGCGTCGCCTGCGGCATAACACCTGTAGTAAAAACTGCGAACGGTGGTGACGCGGACGCCATTGTAAAGCCCGCATGGCGTGCGAGTGTGAATGGGCCAAGAAGGAGAGAAAGAGCGAGAGAGAGAAAAGAAGCGAGCGTCCGGCATACAATCCGGCAACAGTGCGCGAACAAGTAAGAGAGAGTGCGCTTAGTGGATAATCCGGCATTCATGCGAGATCGAAAGAGAAAGAGATTGATTGATTGATTTGATTTTATTGGGGCCGGAAGGTAGAACCCCATTTGGCCCAAGAGCATATACATACATTGTTATTAACATAATGATAACTATAACGATAAAAATAAAAATAACAATAAAAAATAAAAACTGTTGTGCTACAGCATACACACAGAAAAACAAAAATTTAAAACAAAAACAATTAAAACAATTTTCCAAAAATTTAAAACATAATAGAATGAATATTACATAACATGGTTATTTGATCTCTCTGGATTTGACTAGATTAAATTGAACTTGAGTTGGCTTTAATTTAGATGGTAAAAAGAAAGAAGTAAAATAAATTATTGCTTCTTCTTTGCGTCTTTGCGCCTCTTGACGAATAAGCTATATCCTTTTCCATTCTTCTTGCGTGTAGTGGTCGTCCCGTCTCTCAGAATGCTGCTGAAAAAGATGGTGGAGGCGTCCAGTGAAGACACTCGTTTATGACCCTCTGCCTCCAGTCGTATATTTATTTTCGAGGGCCTGAACGCGCGATGCGAGAGTCGAGACAGCCGCACGCGTCTCGCTCAACTCCGCTCTGAGTTGAGTATTCAGCTCATTCATGCCGCGTTGAAGGTTTTTTAAATCCTGCTGGATGGTCGATATCGTGGAGCCGTGAGCCGTCGTCCACATGGAGAACCACGCTGGCGGCGCGTCCCCCATGATAGTCGCAGAAGCTGCAGAAACAGCCAACCTTGTATCCGCTTTAGGGCTGCTGCACGGAGAATCGGTCTCGGACTCGCTCGAGATTGAATTTGCACAGTATTGCTTAGACACCAGTGTAAGAGAAGGAGAGGTGGACGAACCAAGCCTCTTCGCCAAGCCGCTGGCAGTCGTAACTGTGGCCTCGTCAACCACGTTATATGAGAAAGGGGCTACCCGCGATTTGCCGAGGGGCACTGTTCGTGCAGACGTTGGGGCACAGCAATGCACTCCTCTCGACAACACCAGTATGTCCGACGAGCAACAGTCCGAGTGCACTAGTTTGTTGTCTAGTAACTGGTTTGTAACAAATGGGGCACTTGGCGGGCTGCTTCTTTAGCATAACGACTGGAAAAACATATTAAAATCCACGAAAGAGTGATATTGGTGGGACTGGGGGATACTATTTGTCGATACTGCGCGTATTAACTCCAAGAGGTATAAGTTTTATTTAGCTATTGTAAAAGTTCTTATTGACGCAAGGCTGATGTAGCACAAAAAGTATGAAAATGTAGAAAATTTCCCTGCATGGAGAGAGAGAGAGAGAGAGCAACTGTGCACCTAACGGACGAGAACTGTGAAGTGCGACGCACATTCACGTGAGAGAGGGACAGAGAAAATCTGAGCGCTAAACAGACTGACGAGACGAACATAGGTGTACGAAAGAGAGAAAGAGAGGGAGAGAGAGAGCGCTGTGACGAACGCAAAGGAGTTATAGACGCTTAAAAGCAGAGTCTCGCAGTAGAAGAGGAATTGAAAAGAATGTGAAAATGTGAACACGTGTGAAAGAATTGGATGACCAGGTTAAGTTCGTTAATTAAGACAGTAAAAATAAATGAGTGTAAGTTCGGGCGAGTTTATATGAATGTTTAAATTTTTTATGAGAATTTGAAAGTAACGCCTGTTTACCAGTATGAAAGTAAAGATAACAGAATAAGAGAGTATAAAGATACAAGAGTAAGAGAGTTTAAATAAGAGTGCATGAGTGTAAGAGTGCAATGAGTGTAAGGGTATGTGACGCCCAGTCCATGTTTTTTATTGTTTTGTACATCAAAAGCGCTACGAGCGCAAGGCGTGTGCGGGAGAAAAACGTATATATTTATGTATATGTAGAGCGACGGAAAGCTCGAGCGCCCCACCGTATTGTAATAATAGCGGAGGTGGGAAGCTTTTTATGGAGGGGATAACCCTTTCCTGCCACAGTGTAGTATAAAAGGCACTGCGCCGCTGCACTCAATTCATTCGCTTCGTCGAGCTTGAAGCTCCGAGCTCACCTAAGAGCTGTCTCACCTCCTTTTCTTGAGCTAAAATAAATTATTTCTTTATTAAAAAGAGCTAATTTATTTAATTAAAAAATAAATACTTATAACTCGCCTAGCGATTGCCCATTGTACGGCAATCGTAAACTCGAGTATTAGGTAAATAAAATATATCTCGCACTTATAGCAGGTGGCGGCTGTACAGCACATTTCGAAGCTGTACAGTCTACCTAATACTATAAGAAGCAAAATAGAAATATTTAAATAATCTAACAATCTATGACGATTGTATAGCCCAGTGTGCAGCTATGCAATCTACCAAGAAATTAAGATTATAACTAAAATTGAGATCAAGCCGATTAAAAAATAAAAGACGACCATTGGCGACTATGCAGTCCATTTCGTGACTGCATAAGTCTACCGGTGCAAATCAGGTAAAAGTAAATAAAACATATTTACTTTCAGTGTCCGGCGATTGTGTAGTCTATTACGTGACTGCATAATCTACCAACTAACCCTACAAAAATCAAAACAGTGTCTCACAATCGTCTATTATAAGACGATTGTGAACACACAATAAAATAAAAACAACAAATATCCTTATCCACGTAATATAAGAAAAAAAGACAGAGTGTCTAGCAATGATCCCTTCATTTACCCAGGTTAATTTTTTTTTTAATTTCATATTTTGTCAAGCCCTAATCAAAAACACCAGTTTTGTACATTACACTACGTTCCTTTTTTTAATACAACTTCGTGGGCATCCTCCTTTGGAAGTCAAGCCGTGACAGGTTTTCCAGTAGGTTACATACAGATAGGCTATACATTTTATGTACCAGAGCAGCGTAAATTGTTCGAGAGTAGACATGTTAGTTTCATAGAGGTATTAGTCTATAAAGATTTTTATAATAAACAAGAGAATATTGAATTGGAATTTAATGACATGGATAATGTTAGAGAAATAACTAAGACTAAAGAACAAACAAGTATAGAAACAGAGGGAGTTTCAGAAACTAATGAAATTAACAAAAAGAAAGGCAGACCGAAAAAATCGGCGAAAAAAGCGAAAATTTTATTTACATTGCAGGATGAAACGATGGATGTAGATTTTTATAGAGAGACTAGCGATTTTAAATATCATGCACTTTTAGGAAAGATACAGGGTGATCCTCAAACCTATCTAGAGGATATGAGTTCACAAGAAAGTAAGAATTGGAAACAAACACTCTTGGAAGAGTTAAATGTATTAAAGAATAAACAATTTTATACAATTGTAGAAAAATCGATTTTGAAAAGAAACGATAGAAAACCTAATATCATCGATTCTAGGTGGGTGTTTAAACGCAAGACTGATGAGAAAGGAAACGTTAAATATAAAGCGCGATTAGTAATCAGAGGCTTTAAAGATAAGAACGTATATAATCTAAGAGAGACTTATGCTCCAATATCTCAGTTAGCATCAGTAAGAGTGTTCTTGGCAATTGCAGATAAATTTGATTTGAAATTAAAGCAACAAGACATGTCGACAGCATTTCTGTATGAAGATCTTGACGAGGATATATACATGCCAATACCAGAAGGAGTAAACATAAATGCAGATGGAGGAGAGAAATTTGTACGGAAGTTAGTTAAATTACTATATGGTTTAAACATTAGTCCAAAGAAAAGGAATGACAAATTCTCAAATACAATGACTAAACTAGGTTTTGAGACAAATGACTTGAATCTTTGCTTATTTATTAAATCAATTCAATCAGGTGTTATTATAGTACTATTATATGTAGACGATATATTGATAGCTGGACAAGAAACTAAATATTTGAATAATCTAAGCGATAGTTTGAGTAGAGAATTCAAAATTAAAGATTTGAGAGAACCTCAAAGGTTCCTGAGAATTAAAATCGAACGGAATTTTGAAGGGGTAATGTGGCGAATTAGCCAAGAAAAATTCATGGAAGAAATGTTTAAATGATTTGGATTTGATAAGTCTAGACCAGTGGTGACACCCATGGTGTTCTCCCAAGTCAATAATAGAGACGGAAAAAATAGAGAGGAGAGTGATTATACGAATGGGTTAATACCGAATAGACTATATCGCGAAGCGATAGGTACATTATTGTATTTAGCAAACTCTAATAGTCTAGACATAGCATGTACAACAAATGTATTAAGCAGGCACCAAGAAAGTCCGGCTGTGTTTAAATGGGCTATGGTAAAGAGAGCATTTCTTTCAGTACTTGATAGGAACTAAAAACTATGGTTTGACTTATACAGCTGAGAGAGATGATATACCTGCATATTCGGATGCTAGTTTGACGGATTGCAAAAATTCTGAAACTACATGTGGATATGTAATTAAATTATTTGGTGACACAACAGCGTGTTGAACCCACAAGAAAACGAGCGTTGCTTTATCAACTTGTCAAGCTGAATATGTTGTAACACACCCAAGTGCTATAAAATAAAGCAAATAATAAATTAAAAAATAAACAATATAAAATAAATAATTAAAGATAATTTATAACAACATAATTATTAATTATTAATAAATTAAGTAATTATTAATAAATCGCTCACACTTGACTCGCAAAAATAATATTATGCGATTAAAACTTAAAGAAATTAGAATAATATAAGAGAGCGAAATAATATAAGATTATATAAATGAGTGCGAGAGAGAAGAATGCGATCGCCAGATGTGCGATTCGTACACACACGCGCGCACACAAACAAGCGGCGAGATGTTCGCGCTAATCAAGCGAACACAGAGCCGAAGAAGCCACACGGACGAGGAGAGAGGGAAATCGCCAGATGTCCGATTCACAAGAAGAATATAAAAGCGCGTGTTAGGACACAAGGAATTTCCTTTTTTGGTTTCGGAGTCGTTAAAACTCCATTTTGTTTTGCTAAAACGAGAGCTAGCCTTGCTTCTCGCTCAGTTGAATTGAATTCCGTCATAAGTTTTGGACGACCCCAATATTTAGGAGCTAGTGAAAGCAATAAAATTCTTTCATTTTTGTTACTAGACAATTTAAATTTTTGTTTAATTTGTTCAAGTGTCGCAACACCATCTTTATGATAATCATTATCACATTGACTTAAAAGTTTATTATTATATTGATTTATAAATTCACAACTTTGTCGTTCGAATTTTTGAGACATAAGCAAAATTCGGTTTTACATTTTAAACAAATTTTAGAGTTGCTTGGTAATAAGGGGAATTTGAGTTTCATTTCACCGCCAGCAGTACATAAATTTTTTCTTTCTATATGATTTTCTTTCTGAAATGGGTTAAAGCAGCAAGTTCTTGTTGTCAAAGTTGTTTTCACGAGAGGCATTATGAAAAGAGTAACAAAATTAAATTTTGTTATTCACTTATCAGCACGATGCAAAAATATAAGCAGCAGTTGACTATATAAAATAATCAAAGATAATTTTGAAACTACCAAGCCTCGACTACGTACACTTTAGGAACATATTTTTACTGCGAAAATTGTAAAACTAATGTAAAAAATTTGTTGTTTACCACCTATCGGCGAAAAAAGGATCTATGAGCGCATATTACTCGCGCGGCTGTACGAAGCTGACGCGTCGCGCCGCACGGGGGTCGCTCGTGCGGTTTTTAACATACTATATCTCGAAAAAAACGAAAAAGTCCCTTTTTTTATTTATTACTTAAATGTAAAAAAACCTCATCTTTCGATTGAACACACTTAAAAAAAGATAAAATTGGTCCATCTTTGAGAAAAATGAAGAAAAAGTTTTTTTTTTTAATTTTCACCGTGAAAATGGGAAAATTCCGGAAAATGAAATGCACTATTGGAAAACTCGTCTCAAAATCTACAAAAAACATGCCTGATAAAATTTTTTCACATACATTTACCTTCTTTTTACGCGAGTTTAAAAGTACCTTATTTCGCGCTAATTTTGGGCCGCTGGACATTTCACATGTAATGCCTCATATTGATCATTTGATTTAATATCCTGTTTTTCATTTCCCTTATACCTTCAAGGCTCTGCTGATTAGTTGGACGCTTATTGCAAGCACCAACGAAACCGTGCAGAGTAAATATTACGAGGGAATCTTTACTTCGCGGCTGGCGCGGAGAGCATTGCGTTCTCCGGCGAACCCGCTGTGCTTTCAGTAGCACAATACGCTAGTAAAACGAGTAAGCATTGTGCTTCTCGCCAAACCTAGCGTATAGAAGTACAAACTGTACTTCCTTCACGGCTCATTGCGTGGTCGTGAAGGGACTTATTAGTGTAGAATAATTGTTTCTGTCATCGCATCATCTCTCTCTGTAAGTCGAAAAAGCATTGCGCTTTCTCGACAAACCAGATACCCGTAACTGGGTTTCTCACGAATAAGAAGGAAAATTAATACACTTTTCCATCGAACCTCGTGAGAAGAGAGCAGGCTAGCTTCTGTTTACTGTCCATTGCGCGACAGTAGATCGAAGGCCGCTGCAATATTTACATGTTATTAGTTTAAGCAAATTTGAGTGTTCTCGTGACAAATAGAGAGAGCATTGCGCTCTCTCTACGAACTCACTACCCTTCACAGGGTGCTCTCCAGTTGGGTGGCGTGACATTGTGTCAGCTGCCGAACCTGGAAGAGTGAGAAACCATAGATCTCCGTCGTCTATCCATTACGCGTTAGACGATACGAGCAAGGCAGCTTGAATATCCTCGCCGAACCCATCCCGGCCATATCCACTTAAGCTAGTAGTTACTCCGCTGTAAGTAAGCCA
>UELU01078269.1:0-11163 GCA_900490025.1 Megastigmus dorsalis
CTAATACTACAGATTATTTTAAAGTTCACGATTAGTCTAAGTTAAACATTATAAAGGAAAAATAAACTTCGATACGAGTAAAGAAAAATATAAAAAGTGAGTACACTAAAATATTATTATTCCCTATCTTCTTCTCACTCTTACACACACCTAATCTCTCTCTCTCACTTCTTGTTGAGTGCACGAAATAGACAATTATTGTCGCTTTTCGGGCTCAGCAAAGTTGAGCGCACGAAATAGGCAATTATTGTCGCTTTTCGGGCTCAGCAGAAGTCGAGACGAACACGCACAATCAGGGATATACACTCAACTACATAACCCGAGTTATTGGACGAAAGTCTAGACTCGAACAAAAAAACCGACTAAGCGCGCGTCTGTCCGACGTGACACTTACAATACAGGAAAAACAAGAAATATTTTATATACAATACAAAAACTCTAATAACATTATCAATAAATTATTCCAAAATCACTCAGCACATCTTTATACAACTAAATGGATAGATTTTCATAGTAGTAAAATTCAAAAAAAAGCGTGATTGTAAATTTTTGTGAAGGTGGTTGCGAATTCTATTTAGTTCATGAAATTATTCTAGAACAATTGTCCGAATTTAATTTAGTAACAAAAAAGCTCGAAAAATTGTTATTTAAATTCACATTATCAAGTTTACAAAATATATGATCTCAATAAATATAGTTGGTCTTTGTTATATAATAAAGATTTTATTAAAGATATATTGATTACATATATGACAAAATTATCAGATGGGCATTATTATATTTCAAAAAATTGGATGAATTTTGAATAATAAATTATTTTAATGACTGTTTTATTAAATGCTTCATTTACCTTTCAATATGTTGATTTTTAATAACATTTAACAACCACTTTGATTTTCACATTTTAATTTTCATTTACTTATTATAAACAATTTTTATTTAATATCTAGCGTTAATATATAATATGAAGTTCAGGACATATAGATAGGTGGCGCATGGCTAAGTGCTATCTTTCTCGCGAGTGACAAGATTATTCACTCAGTTAGTATATAAGTCCGTTTCGATGGAGAAATTTTATACGATTATATTGTAGTAGCGGTCGATAATGTAGATTAGATATGTATAAGTTATAGGTTATGCGCAAAAGTAGACTATTAACAGCGACTAAACAGCGTGCGAATGTTTGAAAGTATATATTAGCAGAATATGCGAATACAAAATGTATAACTTGTTTAGTGATGAATATAATATCAAAAGTATAAGGTCCTCTTTCAAAGATAATCTGCTAATAATTCATCTTCGTGTAGCAGGATCAAAAATCTTTTTTCATTTCATAAAAATACAAATTCACTTGTTATTAATAATTTTTCTAGAACAGGTGCATGAGAAATTACTATACTTTTTAGAAGATTTTAGAAGATAATCCAGTGATAATTACTATACTTTGAATTTACTATAATATTTAAGAATGGTTCCTAAATTTCGAGTCTGTCCCTAAATTACTAAACTTTCTAGATATTTTTTTTAGATTTTTATAGAATCATTCTTAGACAATTTCTCTCCGTGTACGTTTATTTTAGGTACTTAAACAATTGTTGCGTGGTGTCTGAAAAATATGTTATATTTTGTTTCTAAATAAAGTGTATTTTGCTAAATAAAATGTATTTGAGTCCTATTGATCTCTATTCATATCCAACTATTTTGAATTCCTTTTATAATAAAACCGATTTTAACCGCTTAAAGAACGATGAAAATAATCTGGACCGCAAAATTAATGCAATTACAAACGATTTAAGCCAATTTACAAATCCCGCAAATTGGATTTAATACGTTTTTGTGATTCGTACTTTCCGGATTAAAATCGATTAACACTATTATAACCTATTTCAACCAATTAAAATCTCGTCAGAAGACATTCGTAATTGGTAGAAATCGGTTATAATTGTGTTAATCAGTTTCTATTCGGAAATCACGGATCAGAAAAATGTATTGAAACCGATTAGCTTTTTTTTAATCGGTTATAATTGTTTATTTTTAGCAGGGTAGTTGAACTGAATTTGAATTATTTCAGTCACGATTGTTATTATTAGATATAAAAGGAGCTACAAGCTTTAAATCGTTAAAAACTGTTGATGGTGAACTTCTACCTTCATTTTCTTCTGTATGTTTAGCATTAGGACTCATAGAAGGTGATTAATTGTCCTTGATGTTGATGATTTTTTGTACTCTGTTACACAAAATATGAGGTTCGACCAAATGAAATTGAGTTTGCGAAATTCGAAGTTCACGTATCCCTTATAGGCTTTGTAACCACGGTATTTTGTAATACGCACCGGGAAGGGTTCGGCGTAGTCCAGAAGGGGCGCGCAGGTGTCACTCGAGAGGCCGGAAAGGGTGCCATTTTTTGCTGCTGAAGCCGTGCTTGGTAGCGGACACATCTGATGCAGCTTCGACTGAGATGTCGAACCTGATTGCGTGCATGCACTATCCAGAAGGCCCGGAGCAGATGACTCGTCACGAACTGCGGGCCACCGTGCAGAGTGCGCTGGTGTGCTTCGCGGATCAGAAGCTCCGTTAGATGACTGCCTGCTGGAATGTTGACTGGTTGTTTTTCCTCCTCGCGCAGGAAAGCATTTTGCAAACGGCCTCCGATGCGAAGAACGCCATCCTTATCTACGAAAGGTAGAACGCAGCCAGTCCTTATCCTCTTGATGCAGAAGGAACTGTCGGAACATTTTAATTATGTCGGCAGTGAAGATCCAGCGAAAGAAGCGCCAGCGCAACAACACTGCAGTCGTCTCCTCCTGCAGCTTGGGTTCAGGGTACAAGCGAGAGTAATTGAGCGAGAGACCAGAAGTAGAGCGCTGAGCAGCGTTGAAGACGACTCTCACCGCGACGGAACCGTCATTTTTCACCACAGCATGGTGAGGCAGGAAAGAAGAGGGTACTTTTTCGAACTCGACTGTAGGCACAACCTCCATATGACCTAGTGACAGATAGTCAGCCATAAATTTGAAGTAGGCCAGCTGTAGAGCAGGTTTTACTTTCAAACGCCTCTCCAACTGAAAAAAACGAGACAGAGAAATTTTTTGAGTGCCGGGTAGAAAAGGGGTTTGTGAAAAGGGCAGCCTTAGCACGAATCTACCTGCTGAATTTCTAGAGTACTTGATCACGAAGTGGTCCTCACCCTTCTGTTCAGCCTCAGTGTAGCCTTTTTACAAGGAAATTCTTCTAATTGCCACAGTCGTTAGAGAGATGCATTGAGACTGCTCCTGGAGACGAAGAAGCTGTTGATTTGATTGGACGAACCCTCGTTAGACCCTGCACTTCTTGTCAAGATCCATCCTAGCGCAGTTTTTTGTGTCACTGATTCATTCGGCTTGCCTTTCCGAACACCTTCTTGAAGCAGAACAGCATAGAGGTCTACCCAGGATACAGTCTACCATGGCGGGCTTGGAAAAGTAAGGGCCCACCAATTCAATGCCTTTGAGTTAAGTTCTTTAACGCTATTGCACTAAACGTTAAAGAGAAGCTAGGCTTGTGGCTCCTGCGGAGTGTAACTTCAGCAGACCATTTTGAGGTTATAGACACGTCACCACCAACACCCTTGACCTCCGTGACAGTCTTCACTCGTGGCAGAGAGAGAGGGATTGGATTACTCGTTCCGTGATGAACGAACCCTCTGATGCTGGGTCCAACAGGGCACGAACGCTTATAGAAGCCCCAGAATGAGCCTGAAGTTGCACTATGGCAGTGGCTAGTGGGACTGATTTTCTATGTGCAGAGGTGGAGAAGGAGTCTGTTACTCCAGTACTTGGGTAACGAGAAGAGTCGTTTTAGCGTTACTTGCATCCAGTTGTGCCTCCTCACCCAATTTCAATTTGTTAGAATCTGAGTGTAGCAGAGTATGGTGTTTCTCCTTGCAACCTGTGGTACACCATCTCCCATTAGAGACATAAACGGAGGCACCATGTCCTTGTCGTAGGCAATTGAAGCAGAGGGAGGATTACAATATCAGATGAAGCGTCGTCCTTTGCACAGCATACAGCGAGAGTTCTCACCTGGAGAAGTGCAGCTGGCGAAAGCTGAAACGGATTTAGAATCGTTAGGACCTGATTTTTTACTGAAGGTAGCCTTCTTACTGCTACAGCTGCTCGCCTGAGCATAATCCAGAGTGCGAGAACGCTTCTCAATAAACTTTTCCAGAAGGTCATATGAAGGAAAGTCATCCGTGCCCTCGAGCGACTTATCCCAGTCCTCTTGGGTGGAGGGGTCCAACCTGAAAGTCACAATTTCCAGAAACCAGTCGTCCCAAGTCTTGACTGGACGCTCAAGGAGCCTCAGAGCCGTTATACCCTCTTGCACTTCATCCAAGAGGCGTGTCAGCTCA
Organism: Megastigmus dorsalis; assembly: GCA_900490025.1. Lineage (NCBI taxonomy): Eukaryota > Metazoa > Arthropoda > Insecta > Hymenoptera > Megastigmidae > Megastigmus > Megastigmus dorsalis. The sequence continues at coordinate 4,391 of UELU01078269.1, forward strand.
CTTGATAACTCATGGGAAGTAGGAGAGAGAGCCATAAGTCGATTCATGTGAGCTAAAATTCTGGTCGTCTTATTATCGGACCGCCTTTTGAGAGCTTCCAATGCTACGTCGAAATTAGTGCCAACTTAGTCGAACTAGAGCCTTAAAATTAGTCGAAAGTACTACTAGGCTTTTGAGTCAACGAGCAGTATCGACATTCAAGCATGACAGCAAATGATGTAGCTTGACAAATGGTGAAATATTTCACACATCTAGGACCATGGAGGTGAAAATCTTGAAATAGTTCCGTTCTAACTGTTTCCCACTGAAGTAGTTCATAGTCATTTTATGATAAAGAATATTGTACAAAATTGAAAATAGAAAAAAATAATAGAACAACTAAAATGACTTACAAACTGCTAAGATTGCTGATAAGCTAAAAAGAATACTTGACTATTTCTAAAATGATTTCACAACTTTCTTTAGCCAAATTTTGCAATAAGAAATTGGAAACTGATAAGAACTTGTTTATCTAATTTGAATTACTGGGACTAATAGAAGCTTTGACAGCAATTTCTATTTATTTTAAAACTTTCTTAAGGTCAAATTTAGATAATATAAAAAATGTAATAAAGAATTGATTATTTAGTTAGAATTATGAATTCGAGTTTATGCAGCAAAAAAAGAATAATTTAATTTTTACATTATCAAAAAGAGATTACATAGTGTGACGTGCAATTATTGCGAGACGCTGTTAACTAAGCTAATTGCCAAGCGCGAGCGAGGGAAGCACCTACCGAGGGTGCTCTGGTAATGATCCGCGAGATTCTACGTGATCGAGAAAATCGCGACCCGCGTTCGAAAAGCTCAGGAGAAAGACCGCAGCACCGAAAGGGAGCGAACATATGTTAAGCGACATCGAACAATTCGTGGTTTTTTGATTAGACTCACGGCGATTGTGTGTGAAAAAGAGCAGTGAGTGGGTGTCACTATAGCGAGTTCGAGGAGGAACGTCTCCTCCGAGAACCAAGTATCCAGCGGCTTGCGAACGCAGCGTGCAGAGGGACGAGAAGTCCTTCAGTTTCAGCAGGTGCGAGTTGCGGGTGAACGTACCGACCGATCGTTCACGATAAGAGATATGAGCAAGAAGTTTCCGTGAGGCACAGTCCTTGCACCGAGTAAGTACGCGTTACTTTGTACGTAACACTTCTTCGTATTCTCTCTCTCTCTCTCTCTCTCTCTCTCTCTCATTCTCGCTCGGTAGCGAGGACAGCGTCTGTGCGCCGGCAGGGCGTCTCCTAGGGGAGAGTACGTCAGGTTATCCCGCGAAAAACCCTGTTACAATAGATACAGTAACTAAAGAGATTTTATTTTTTGCTGGGGAAGAAACATCATACTTGCCACAAGTTTTACCTTTTTAAAGATAATTTTTATTGATTTCAGTACTTTCTTAAATGCTATAATGGATTATATATAAATTACGGTGTTCTGAGTCTATAAACAGTATAATAAAATATTTATGTGAAAATTACCAGAAACTACCGCAAATTTATTTGGTAGAGGCTACAAAATGTGACGTGAGTGTACTCTTTGATAGATGCTTTTTTAAGACCTTTGTTTACAAATTATTAATTAAAAATTTAAATATTAAAGTTCAATCATTCAGTTCAGATAAGGTGTTATTAACACTAACATGTAAGTACAACTGACATTTATCTAAATCCGCCAAAAAGCGCCTCATTTTCAAAATAACTTTTTTCGCATACAAATTATATTAATTTGGTAAATTTTCAGGATTCTTAATTTCTGATCTTTTAGGATCTTAATTTCTGATCCGTACTAAAAAAAACATGCAGCCGCAAACAATAATTCTTAATTTTCGTGATATAAACTATTACAATGAATTTAATTTAACGAACTGCACATTTTCCTTATATACCGAGATATCGCAGTTTAAAGAAGAAACTCATGAATTGATATTGTCATACTTTGCACCAACATGAGAATTTACAGGTTCGTAGTTTAAGCTTATCGGATCTTCAAACTGCGATATCTTAGTTTAAAAAATCGTACAGAGTCGCCTAAAAAATGAAATTAAAGCTTAAAATACAATCTTTCTAAATTAATTAATGATAGTCGTAATTATTGAATTTTATATTAATTCCAACTTGAATTAATATATCTTAGCTTAATGAATGAAAATAAAAAATTCCGACAAGGCTTTATAGGTTAGGCTCCATGGACGTAAAAATTACTCTAATCACAGAACCCCAATGAAACTTCGTATTTTTTGTTAAATAAACAAATATAACTTTGGGAATACAATTTTTTTTATAAATTCTGGTAGAATAAATCGAAAGTTCAGACAATTGTACATCGGAAATGGTTTGTCTCGATTTTTTTCAAGTTCGAATTTATACCAAATAAAGCTGTTGAAAAAAGTAAATAAAAGTGTTTGTTCAGGCCTTAATGGGTTAACTCAAGTACACAGTCATTAGGCAATTGGTCTTCAGTGCTCTTGTATCACACTTAATAATAACTTTTTATTACCATTGTGCTAACCCTATTTTGAGGAATAAGAAAATTTGTAGAGTTGCTCGATCATCAGTTTGATATTTGGCTGTCTGGAATTGAGTAGCTACGTGGTTTAGTACGCTGAGCTGATTGAGTTTACCTTTCAGGTTATGCGCTTGAGGTTGGATATAAACTATGAATTTACCCCTATTAAAGGTTCTATTACAATGCCAAGCGCGTCAACTATTGATAAATATCAATACTAAAATATCGATTTCTAAAGTATTGATATGGGTATATAGTATATATATATATATTATATACGCATGTGCGTATGTGCGTGATACTGTGATTCTTAAAAAATTATTCACAACGGCTGGGTTTTAGCAAAATGAAAGTTGTGTCAGTTATGCAGGGAGTTAACAAATAGAATATCACATTGTATGGATTCGGAAAGAGCGAAAAATTCTAAGTAAAAAATCACTAATAAACTTTTCGATCCGATCAGTAGTTACTGAATAATCATCGATTGAAAATCAGTCGATCAGGCCAATCAGCGTAAAGCTACAGCAGCAAGCGGAGCGCGAGGAGAGTAGAGTGGGGCTTAGTTTTTTATTATATCAATTTTTTTAGTTATATTACTGTTTTGCCCGAAAAACTAAGAACATTGTGTATTCCTCGTTTAGATTCCATAGCTTCGACACCGATTCTGCAGCTGCATTAACAGTTAATATCAATTGAGGAAGTCCAGACTCTTCTATCTTGTGGAGGATATCAAGACGAACAAAATAAGCTATAATAACCCTATTTTAAAGTGATTGAAATTACCGTTTGGCCCGAAAAACTAAGAAAATTGTGCATTTTGCGTTAAGATTCGGTAGGTAAAGCACCGTTTCTGCAACTGCGCCATCGGTTCATATTAATTGCGGAAGTCAAGACGAAGAGATCAAGCTATAATGAGCCCATTTAAGAGTGTGTAAAATGACTCAGATAATGTTTGCGTATTACGTTGTTTATCAATAAATTAGTACCGAATTAACAGATTAAATTTCAATTGCTTATCAATAATTAAAAAGATATAATAAGGCATCTCATTAATTTAAAATAAAAAAGAATTGATATTCATTTATGAACTAGTCGCAAAAAAAATCAGATTTATTTATGAATGAGAATTTCGAACTGTTTCTGTGGCTAAACACGGATTTCGGTGTATTTATGATTTACTACTCCTTTAAAAACGTTCATTTTTATTAAGATGGTATACCAATGTTTTATACTACTCTAAGCATCATTTTCGAAAAGTCCTGAAAGGTATTTCAAAATAAAGAATTTATTATAAGCTTTCAACAATCAAGTGCTCGCGTCAGACTGCCGTGCCTTTTATTTTTCGCTGAACCTACGACTAGTGAATGACGGTGTGGAGAGAGAGAGACCGAGAGACAGCGCAGCGACGGCCGGCGGCGGAGAGGCGCTCGGCGGACCGCCCCACTCTACTCTCCTCGCGCTCCGCTTGCTGCTGTAGCTTTACGCTGATTGGCCTGATCGACTTATTTTCAATCGATGATTACTCAGTAACTACTGATCGGATCGAAAAGTTTATTAGTGATTTTTTACTTAGAATTTTTCACTCTTTCCGAATCCATACAGTGTGATATTCTATTTGTTAACTCCCTGTATAATAAAGTAAAACCCCACAACCCCCGATCCACAATGTTGTTTATGTGCGGCGCCCGCTTTTATTACTGAAAAAATAGATATTATAAAATATAAAAATATTTTTAGTCCCTGTCAGCACAAGTGCCCTAAAAATACTGAAGTGTCCATATCAGTACTGTTTTACTACAGAAAAAATTTTGACATTTTGTTGACGTCGGAATAAGTCCGACGATATCAGCATAAGTGATGTTACATGTTGAAAAGTGTCAGCGTCAGTGACCTTTTATATAATTACGTATATACAAGGCGTCCCGCTATCTATGCCGCAAACGGAACCATCGGATAGAGGAGGAAATTCTAAGACATACGTAACTTTTCCGTTTTCCGATTAAATGCATAAATTTGGAGTTATAGGCAATTGAAAATTTATAAAATCAGCCAATCAGCTCCCGCCGCCGTTACCATGCTGGCGAAAGAGGAGAGAGTTGGCGGTGCCTCTGTGCTAAGGCAGAAGCACTGGGGAACGGGCTGGAGAGTGCGTCTAACCTTCCCTGCTTTACTCGTTTAGTTGAAAACATAGACGCTGACTGCGTTGATCAAGTCTTCGGACGGGCAAGCGGCTGAGTGCTATAAGTATACCTATAGGTAATGCATTGGTTCGTCGGCTGTCTTCTCACACGTGACACATGACGCGGGCTTGTATTGGTCGCGTACCCTGCACGAGTATGAATATTGTCTCTGAGGCTTCTCAGGGTATCGATGCGCTATTCGCAAATAAAAAATGGCGTGCAAATATCTATTTCTATAAGGATTTGATCTTTTCTTTTTTAATAATTAAAATCTAGACTTGGATCTACACATTAAAATAATATTAAATTAAAATAAGTTCACTAAATGAATCTCGTTCATTAGCAAAACTACTTTTTTTATTCAGAAATCCATGGTCTTGAAACTATTTCTGATTATGAAAATGCAACTGCTTATTATTACAATCATTAAACAGTCTCCAAATTTAAATAAATTTAAGATTAATGCATTTTATCATGCTATTAATCGTCCACAGGCTTGAATTTCGAAACCTCAAGTGCTCGTAAAAGAAATCTAGCCGTGTTCAGTCTATGAAACTTTTCACACAGATTCTGTGATGCATTAATTGAATCTGTGCGAAAAGTTTCATAGATTAAACACTGCTACATTTCTTTTACGAGCACTTGAAGTATCAAAATTCAAGCCTGTGATCGATTAACATGATAAAATGCATTAATCTTGAATTATTTAAATTTGGAGACTATTAAATGATTGTAATTTATAAAGCTTATTATTAATGCATCATAGAGTATGTGTAAAAAGTTTTAAATACTGAACACTGCTAGATTTCTTGTACGAGCACCTTAACTATCAAAATTCAAGCCTGTGGGCCATTAACATTTCGTAATAAATATTAGAAATATTCATTATTCATCGTCGTTGCCGAAATTATGAGTCTAAAATGACCTTTCCAGTTGGGTTCGTCCTCGTCATGTTACCGAGCGGCGAGCAGAGTGCGGCAACTTCACTCTAGTCTAAGCGCTGAGGGGGGTTCCGTGGCCGATTCGTGGTCCACGATTCCACCCAAGCTTATCTTATGCATTTTGACCTCCTGAACACGAATATTTTGGTCTGAATGTTGAAACGTGCATCCGCAAATTGTTATTAACAAATTTTAACAACAATTTAAAAAAAATGATTTTTTTGCTTTAAAAATCAATACAGACCTGATAAATCTTTACTAAAGTAATCGGGTATTGAAAGTATAAGATTCAAAAAACATTTTAAGCTTTGGTACGTTTAGATAGCTCTTATGGTTTAACTGTGATAAGGAGCTGAAATTCGGAAAAATAGCATTTTTTCATACTTTGACAATTTTTTTCTCGAAAACTATTGGTCCTACGTAAATACATGTAAGGACCTTTTTTCTTTAGAATTGATCAAAGAATACGAAAAATATTTTTAAAACGAATAAATCATTTTTTTAAATTCTTGTTAAAATTTGTTAATAACAATTTGCGGATGCACTTTTCAGCTTTCAGACCAAAATATTCGTGTTCAGGTGGTCAAAATGCATAAGATAAGCTTGGGTGGAATCGTGGACCTCGAATCGGCCACGGAACCCCCTTCAGCGCCTAGACTACTCCGGTCTCCGATGATTTCGGAAAAAAGTGTTTGTGAGGCTACGGAGAATACCGATGATACGGAGTTTTGTTATTTTGTTGATATCGCCAATTGAGATGGTGGATAATAGATGGCGTTAGATGAATATTTCCAGCATTGTATAATTATTTTTTCAAAAGTGGATAAATAATTAATTAATTTACAATTAATTTCGTTATAAAGGATTCTGTTGCATATTTTGAAAATTTAACTCAGATTTTACGAGCAATGTATAAACCAATATGTACTCTTCTACGAAGGTTATAGAATGTGGAATATCCGAACTAGTAGTACAGATGCTTAAAATTTCAGTTTACGAACCATGCACGTCTAATTATTACTTAATTATTTTTTTTTGATTATATGAAATCTATTAAAATATATTTTATTAGATTGTTTGAAATCTATTGTAAACTTTTTATGGTGAACGTTTT
>UELU01078280.1:0-10318 GCA_900490025.1 Megastigmus dorsalis
ATTATATGCTTTACTTATAATTCATGTACAAATTGTATAGAACATATGTGTCCATGCACAAGTGAAAGGATGTACGAGTTTGTTTGTGAATTTTGTAGTGGTAGATAGAAACAAAATTTTATGTACCATTCAAGAAAAATTTTTTTCTCTAAACCTATAGACTTTATGAAAAAATTTTTAAGAACAAAAAAGTCTTAAAATTAGTCAAGGAACACTCTCAAATTTTTTCAAAAAATTTTTAGGTATTTTTGAAAACTTGGATTTTTCGAAATTTTTGAAAATCAAAAATTGTCTCCAAAAATTCTGAAAAAATTTTAGAGTGTTCTTTGACTAATTTTAAGATATTTATGTTCTTAGAAATTTTTTTCTAAAGGTCATAGTTTTTAACAAAACAATACATTAAGATTTTTATAAAATTTTTCATTCTCGCCGCCATTTTGAAAAAACACGTTGATGAATTTTTCTGAAAAAAATTCTTCTTAATGTTCGAGTGCCATGATCACCTCTGATCATAGTAAAAAGTTGTGATGATCATAGTATCATTGTGAAAAAAAATGCAAAAAATTTTTTTTCGAAAATTTTCACGTTTTTCACGTTTTAATCGGCCATATTTTTTTTTCTCGGTGTCTAATCGAAATTTCGAGCCCAGTTTCTGAAAGAGCATCAAATTTCGCGTAGGAATAGAGGTATTGCATTATTTTTATGGTCCGATAACATAATAAATAAACACGTTGAAAAGTTAGTAAAAATTCTGATCACCTCGGCGTTAATGGGTTAAGTAAAGCAGGACTATTCATGTCTTAAATACTTTCATTTACTTACAACATACTTAATAATAGATCTATCGTGCAACTAATTTTTTTTTGCTATTTGGGAAAATATTAATTTAATATTAATGTCAATTTGAAGGGTATTTTATTCCAAGTGACTCAAAAAATTAAATTTATGCATTGCGATCAAAATTTTATCATATGAGACAAAATTTCCGAATAAAATCTCTGTAAAATATTGTTGTATGCACTGTACTGTATTTTTCTCGTCTTAACAATATGAATGAGTGCGCAAAATTTTTAACAATGTAATTTTATAAAACATACTTTAAAAAACAATATTTTTCAATCTTTAGCACCCGTTTTACCACGATCGAGCGCAGCTGAGTAGCTGTACACGTGAAGGATAAGTGAACGCGCTATTTTCAAAAATGGCTTAGCTGCTATACAAAAGAGGTTGTAGCGTAATGTGATTACTATTGGTACGGGAGCTTCGTGGATCATCTCTCAGTGTATCATTCTAATAAAATACAGTCTAAATCACTATTCTAAAATTCGTTAATATTTAAGTAGTTATTTAACTGAAAGATATTTCAGAAGACTAGCTGCATACTTTACGTTATTTAGCACAACAATTAAAAAAAAAATTAGTAGAATATTAGTAGAATAATAATAATGGAATATTCAAAAGTATAATATTGAATTATTTTCATCGCAAGGGCGAGAAGTCGATCTTTTCACAAGTTCGAAGCCGTTCAATCCGAGTGTTGAACGATAGCTTTTAACTACCGCAGTTAAAGTTAGTATATAAAGTAACATATTGTGTAATCGTACTAATTTTGCAAAAGCATAGCAGTTTATACACGAATTACTGTTACTTTATACACTCACTACATACGGTATACTGCACTTATAATTGCATAATTATACAATTTTAACGCACAAAATATGTTATTTTGCCCACGAACTTATTGTACAAATATCGGCTTTATTTTGATTCGTTTATTCTGGAATTTCTTTTGAAGCGAATACTTATTCAGCCGAGCTTTACATATTCTGGGATAATGTAAGGAAGAAAAATTGAGAATCAAGATAAATTACATGCAATGCTCTCAATACGTGATCGTTATATTATTCCCTTTTCTGATAAAAGAAATAGTAGACTCCATTTAAAAAGAAATTCATCATGGAAGCGTTACATAAATTTCAATTATGCAAGTCTCCATTTGATTTATTAGCATAAGCTTTTTGTTTTCTTTAAACGTTGGAGTGAGTATTTTATACGAGAGAACCATACTGTTGACTACATATGAAAATAATTTAGCAATTCATTGATCCAAAAACTGAAATCTATTACAATTTAAATTTAATCTTCGGCATATCAAATGCCCAACGTTTCAATTTGAGCTTAGCTTCTTATTAAATGTTATAAAAATTAACAGCTCATTCCGATAGTATACACTTGAGTGTACTATCGGATTTTAATGTAATATGAAAAAATTGATAGATATGAGATAACTTACTTTGAAGGTTTACTGTATTTCAGCTTGATTAGTAGATTTCAAAGGTACTGAAATCGACTAAAAATTGAATTTGTCACATTGCAGATTATGGTATTTTTAAATCTGTGTTTAACTTTTAAGAGTATCTAGCCAAAGGCTCAATGTAACGAAAAGAAACAGAGAAACAAAAACAATGAGACTATACAACCTCGAAATATTTTTGTTATTTTATTTAATATATCCATTCAAAAGTTTTAAAATCCATTACAAAAATACGTTTTCTTTAAGCATCTCAAAATTTCTCATATTTAAGTGAGTCCTCAACTTCTTAGCAATCTTTTCGTAAATGAGTTGAATACTTTTTGTTACTTTACAGAGCTTTTTACTCAATAAAATATTAAATTGTTTAATCCATCAGAATATTTAATAATAATATTGGCGCGTTTAATACTAGAATGTTTAACAGTTACCGATACAAGGGCACGTAGTGGAGATTTTCGCATATGCGAAACAGTACTAAGTCTGACAGTCGAATATTTTACGAGCTCCATATGAACTGTGAATGCGTAAAGAAACAACTGTTTTCACAGTTGCGTGTTAAAAGCATTTATAGGGCAAAATACAAAATATGTTGCTTTATACACGAACTTTCTGTAAGGAGGGCGAAATGAATGCAAGAGATATCAGATATCGGAATCATTAATTTCGATGTGCATATTCTACGGTCTCTGTTTCGACAAAGGATTGAGAGCCGAGACTGTCGAAGCATCATAAGCTTGAAATATTGACATCGAGGATTATTCAATATTTTAGTGAATCAGTTGATCCAAAAATAATTACATGTTCAAAACTTAAATTTATCTCCTTGTATTTTTGATAATGGAGCTTAAAATCTGAGCTTAATTTCGTATCGCGTTTTTTGAGCATACTGCATACTCTGACACGGAAGGACACCGCAGCTGTTCTAAATATCCATATTGTACATGAAAATATTATTCAACACAGGAATATTGTACACAAGGATATTATACACAAGAAATCTCTACATATTGTTTTGGTAAAGTGATATGAAAAGATTCTACGCCGGAAAACTCTACACACGCATATTCCGCACACGTATATTCTACACATGCATTTCTTACACCCATGTAAACTGTTCTTTTTACCTTAAATTGTACAATAAAAAATTCTACATTGGGAATTTCTACATGCGCATACTGTGCACAATACAAACCCTACACTGAGAAATTAAACACATACGGAAATTTTACACTATAAAATAAATCTACACAGACTGCTAACTCTACGCAACTATTATTTTCTGATATCACACGAAATAAATTGTACATTTACAAGTAGGATTTCATTGCATTTTATAAAATAAAGAATTATAGCATTAATGAGTGTAGATTATTAGTCCCAGAGCTTGTAATCGCAGCGCACGAGAGTCTAAAGAGCCTGGTTAATTCCAATGCACGTAAAACAAACAATATTTTGTCACCCATGAGATAAACTAGCATTTTATGCATCTAAAAAATGAGGTCTAAAATTTAATCTTCCGCTTTCTGAATTAATAATAATAATTAAAATTATTGACTCACATCAATAATTTGACTAGCAAAATTTCATGAAACACATTATTTTTCGATATGATTCCGTGATATTTCGTTTCGAATTAAATTAATTTCTAAAATATTGATTTTTTTGATCGAATTAGTTTTCGTTATTTTTTCTCAATATTTCTGATAATTTGTACAAATTACATTGTTGTTTCTTCGAAATAATATTGAATTAAATTATTTAAGACCAGTAAAGAATTAATTCATTTAGTATTTAATTCATCTTAAATTCAAAAGAACTGATATCCGTTTATGTACAAGTTAAAAAAGTTTTTGACTGTTACTATGAGCAGTCTTAGATTTATATGCTTTCATAATTCATATCTACTTATTGAATGTACGTTTGTATTTAGATAGTTGCATTATACTAAATAAAAAGCAGTTTCTGCGAAGCGCTAGACGTTATTTTAAAATAACAAATTGATTATAAACTGCCAACAATGCAGTCGGCCGATCGAATTTTTTTCGCGAAACTCGCAACAGTCGATTGACAGTGCGTTGAAAGAGACGACGCACTATGGGAAAAAAAGTGGAAATTTTTTCCTAAAATCGTAGAACTTTTGATAGAAATGACCTAGAGTGAAAAGACTGGATGGAGATGAAAGCTGATGTAATTTCTCATACGGGAAAAATAAAGGGGTAAGTTCAAGATCATCCTTTGACCTTTAAAAATTCAGCTAAACCTGTCAGTTTTCTAAAAATTTCTTGTTTTTTCCTGGTAACGTGGATTTAAATGCTCTGTTATAATATATTATGTATATATTTAGAAAACTTATAAGCTAGCATTTTCAAATCTGGTTTTAAAAATAGTCTAGACCCTTTTGGTCCCGAGAAAACCGCTAACAAAGTTGATACTTAAACTCCTGTGAAAATGACCTGTAAAATCCTCTTGGATCCTTATAATTGTGTGAGTGTGTATAATTACAAAATATAATTAGTCAGTTGTGATTTCTGTTTTATAGTAAACTATTACAAAGGAAAATTATATTTTAAATTTTACTGTATGTTTTAATATTAATGAGTCTCGAATTTTATACTTATTATAGCAGTTCTTATGCATGCTTAAATCATATATTTTAAAAAAATTGTAACGTTTCTATTGAAAATATCTGTACACATAGCAAACTATCGTGATAATTGTAATACAATTATAGATTGATAAGAAAATTGCATCCCGCAACCGGATGGCTATAAAAATAAGGATTCAAGGTTATTGAAGATAATAATTTATGATTAAAGTAACATTTTTATTTTAAAGTTAATAAAGAAGCATCAGATTTTTAAGAATAGACAATTTTTAACACCTTTAGTAGCCTCGATAGCTTATCTAGCATCGCTATTCTTAATAAGGCACCACACCCTAGTTAAAACTCATTTTATTTTAGTCTTATATTGAGACTGCGGTAGATGTATTTGTTATCCAGCATTGATAAACTGAATGGTAAACAAGCAAGATATTGAGTTTGAAGGAAATAGTCCTGAAACTCAGCAGATTAATGCTGACGTAATCGATGAACTCTATAAATTAATATTAACCTTAGCATTTGCATTAATCAAATTATATAATGAACGAAAAATTAAAATTTATAAGGTAAAGGTCCCGATTTCTGCTCACGTCCCTATTTCTAATCACTCGTATTTTTTATGTTGTTACAAAAAAATATGATTGTTTTAATCTCATAATAGGTAAAAGATAGATGTTATTTTCAATATAGAATGACAAAATCTTAGTGTTGAACTAAAAATATCGTAAAATCTGATAAAAGCCAAATTTAAGTTAAACGCAAGTGGATCTTTTCATGTCCCTATTTCTGCTCATGAAAGAATGATTTTTCATTTAAATTTCTTCGATATTTATATGTTTTTTATTGTTAAATAATAAAACTTATTCACATATTAATATGTTAATACATTAAAAATCAACAACTGATATGATCAGAAGTAAATAATAATGGTGAGCAGATAATAGGTACACGTCTTAATCATGACTTTTCTGAGTGAGCAGAAATAGGTACATTTTTAGCATACTTTTCTTTTAACTATTACTAATATTAAATCTTTTAAGCCGACTTTTAACAGTATCCAAAAAGGAATTGAATGAATGATTAAGGGGCCAGTCTAATTTCTCACTTTCAAAAAATCGATTTTTTTTTTTTGCCTTTTTCGATAGTATACTATTCGGAGAACAATTTCCCAAACTGTAAGTATGAAAAATTAAATTTTATAACCGAAAAATCAATTGCCAAAACTTTAAACGCGTTTTTCTCAAAACTGCATTTTCAAAAACGGCTGCAGCTCTAGCTCAAAGAAAAACTAACGAATCGATTTGAAATTTTGCACGAATATTCGTAACAGGTTTTTACATACCATGAACTAGGATCTCTTTGATATTTCAAAAAATACAAATTTGCCGAGCCAAAAACGAGAGTTTTCTTTGTGAAAAATTGAATTTTTTTCAAAACGCTGCCATTTTTATAATTTTCAATATTTTCAAAGGATCCTAGTTCATGGTACGGGAAAAGTCATCTAGTTTAACGTGAACAAAAATTTTTCATATACTGGCATTCTGAGGACGTCTACAACTGCAGCCGATTTACTTCTTCATTTTTGGATGACTCGACGTCGGAGCGTATAACTCGGCTTACAGTCGATATTTTTTCTTGAAATTTTGTGAATTAACTTGTCAATAGTATCTAAATATATCCTTAAAATTTTAAAATATTTGACCGCATGATTTCTTTTGTATGAGTCCCGAAAAATCACCTCCATTTTCCGCCCGAGAAACTAGATTAGCCCCTTAATCCGATAGGCTGATTTGTTTAGTAAAGAGTTACTGAAATTAATTTCTAAACCACTTCATTTGATGCGTCAGGGTTGGGTTGGGCTTAAATGAGCAGAAATCGGGACATTTACCTTATTTTGTTTTTACGAATTAAAAAATAGAGTTACTTGGCTATTTATCTCATGATTTCACAACTTTCTATTGTTTGCATTAGAAATTTGTAGGCTTATCAGTGCAATAGAATTGTTTGTGAAAATAAAAATATTTCATTGTGCACCTGAGATTTATATCGTTATTTAACTTATGTGATATTAAAAATGATCAATTATAATAGTATTCTTAAATTTTTTAAACTTATAGTAATTTTTTTAACTTAATTAAAAAACTTTATAATATTGCTTTATATTTTATATATAAGCATACTTATTTGCATTTTACTTTTTGAAAGTTTTTTTTTTTAAGGAGATTCATTATACTTAACAGTCAAATATTTATTTCGCTGACATATGTAGAATTTTGTTTAATATTAATTGGATTTTTTTTCTTAACTTTGGAGCAAAAAATTTCTGCATTAAAATTAAATATATTTTTCTTGGCCTTACGAGACCGTACATTTCATGTGTTTCTAAAATCATGTTATCGATTATGGCCTCTAAAAGAACGATTTTATGATTATCTAATCGAATTTTACATAGTAAATCGTTTTTGATTTTGAATCATTTTTTTTAATTTTTTGTTCGTTTTCATTTAATCTTTTAAAAATATCGGATATGAATTTTTCGCGTGCCTGTAGACCCTTTAAATTTGGGCATTGTTTGATTAATTTTCGACTCGACGCGGTTGTAAACATTATCGCGATCTTTATTTCTGAGTCTCTGTTGTCATGCTCACTGTTTACATTTCTGCCTGCTTAGATAACCCGCTAATTTCCTTTCCTGACAGGTACTCTGTTTCGATATTATAATCTTGAATCAATAAGTTTCATAGATGTAATTTGGCTTTACTAAATTTACCATTTTTTAGGAGAGTAGAGTTTCGTGGTCGGTGCGCAGAATTATTTTCTCTGCCCCCCTCAAATACGTATCTAATCTTGATATTGCCCAGATGCATCTGATCATGATAACTAACATTTCTTTTTCCGTCGTCAAATAAGCACGTTCGTTGTCCTTTAAAGCTCGACTTACAAATGTTATTATTTCTTCTTCGGCGCTCTTATTTACTTGTGACAATATTGCCGCTATTGCAAAGTCACTCGCATCTGTAGTCAATATGTATGGTTTCTGTGGATCTGCGAATTGCAGAATAATATTGTCACCAAATAATTTCTTTATATTATCTAACACTAATTGCTATCTATTCTCCTATTTAAATTTGGTTCCTTTTTTTTTAATAATTTTATTAATGGAATTGTTTGTTCGTAATTATATTTTTACATATTTCGTATAAAAATGCACGAACCCCAACAAAGCTTGTAATTCTTTCATATTCCTTGGAATTTAAAATTTTTTTATCGATTTAATTTTATCCGGTTCTGGTTTTAATCCGTTTGCGGAAACTAAATGTCCTAAAAAATGGACTTAGTTTTGGACGAAATTTAATTTTTTTAAGTTTAACCTTAAGTTAAATCGTAAACGGTTCGTCTAGACCTCGAATCTGTGCTGCGCTACTGGTTTTTATATCAGATGTTGCTACATTAAATTCGTAAACTCTATTGTCACACATAAAAGCAGTAACTTTTTTTACTTTTCTCGGCTAATGGAATTTGCCAATAGCTACATGTTAAATCTAAAGTGCTTATAAAATTTTTATTTTTGCATCTTGCGAAAATTTCTTTAACGCCAGGAGGCGTGTCGTAATCGTTTATAAATTTTTCATTCAATTTTCGAGCATCTAAACCTAAACGAACTTATCCATCTTTCTTTTTTACAATCGAGTTTATGTACTGGCTATTTGATCACCTTATTACACCCACTTTTGACATTTTGTTTATCACGACTTTATCTTTATCAGGATAAGCTAGTGGTGCCAGGTAAGGTTTAGAAAAAACTGGATCTTCATCCTTAAGATTTAGCATATACTCATAGTTTATTAATTTTACTTTATAACTTTCTTTTATATTTTGATATGAATCTATTTTCTTGTGTATTTCGTGCTCCAAAGTAGCATACGCGTTATGATATTCCAAATTCATGATTTTGATTTCTTTTTCTCGATTATAATCATTTTAAAAATCTTCTTCAAAGTTTTCTTTCAAGTCCACATACATAGCGCTATACTTTCGAGTTTAAAGTTACGTCTGTGTACGGTATTTTTTCATAATTTTCATTTATAATTAATCTTATGACGTTAAATCTTGTATCTATCAACATTTTTAAAGATTTCAGAGTATCATATCTAATAATACAATCTCTAATTAATTTTGGAACTATTATATAAATTATAGAAGTCTCCGAATTCCCGATATTTGTATTTACCGATGTTTGTATTTTTAAACACGTTGATTTTGCTCCCGCAGCACCTATAATGACATTACCGCTTATTGTTTGGTTTGTCCTTCGATCTCTTAATGTTATTAAAGTAAAATTCTTCTGATAAACATGTTATTTCGCTATCCGTATCGATTAAGGCATTTACTTTTATTCCTCTTATTTTTATTTCGATTTCAGGGCATAGTATAATTTTTGAATTTAAACCTTCTGACTCGATATCATATCGTAATTCGCCTCGCGGATCTTCAAAAATTGATGCGATTTTTAAAGTATTATCGTTTAGGATTTTATAGGAAACCGGCCTGCCTCGAATTTATAAGTCCTGTGGACTCGAGATGATCAGCCAGCTGGTTATGGACCAAGCGCTCCAAAGACTTGGAGATCTCACATAGCTTCGTGATCGGCCTGGTGTCCGACATGGAGCGTAAAACAGCAATCTTAGCGAGAGGGCTTAGAAACAAGAGAGAGAGAGGGCGAGAGGGCTAGAGAACGATAGAGAAAGAGAGAGAGAGAGAGAGAGAGAGAGAGAGGGCGAGAGAGGGACTGAGAGAGCGAGTGAGAGAAAAAGAGAAAGATAGAGACTAAGAGAGAGAGAGAGAGAGGAGAGCGAGAGATAGATAGATAGATAGATATTTGTTTATTTGCATATAAATACAAAAAAGATTGTTACAATGTACGTATAATTGTATAATATATATATGTAAAAGACAGTCTTCATTTTTCGCTAATATAAATATTGTACTTAGTTTCTATCTATGATATCACAGCACAAGTTAACATTTTAATACGAATATCAGTCTTACACAAAAATCAGTCAATAAAAAAAAAATCAGTCTTAAAAATGTTTAACAGGTAATATCACAGAGCTTCTTATCTTAAAATACAAACAAACAAGGTAAATCAAGCGGTCTATATCTATCAGTCAATTGTATTCTAAAATTTAAACATTCACTCATTGCACACATTCACCCATTCACGGTAATAAATACACTCACACAATTTAAAAACGATGTATAAGGGACAAAAACAAAATAAATTAACATAAAGAAAACTTATCTGCTTGTCCGCTGTGCGAGTATAAGTCTATAGAGTACTATGACCACAGGCCCCGTCTCTGGGTGACTAGATATCGAGTTCAAGGAGGTGTTTAAGGATC
>UELU01078282.1:0-10474 GCA_900490025.1 Megastigmus dorsalis
AGAAACAAAGTACCAGCAGCTAGTGGTCGATTCTCGGCTAAATACGTGATTTCAGCATAGTGATATTTCAAATACTCTACTTACTAGCACAGATAAATAATCAAAGGGCTAGTTTGGTCTACCAACATTGAAAATTACCCTGATCCAGGTCTAGGATAGATAGAAACAAAGTACCAGCAGCTAGTAGTCGATTGTCGGCTAAATACGTGATTTCAGCCTAGTGAAATATCAATTACTCTAGTTACTGGCACAGATAAATAATCACAGTGCTAGTTTGGTGTACCAACTATTAAAATTACCCTGATCAAGATCTAGGATAGATAGAAACAAAGTACCAGCAAGCTAGTAGTCGATTCTCGGCTAAATAGATGATTTCAGCCTAGTGAAATTTCAAATACTCTACTTACTGGCACAGAAACATAAACACAGGGCTAGATCGGTCTATCAACTATGAAAATTACCCTGATCGAGGTCTAGGATAGATAGAAACAAAGTACCAGCAGCTAGTAGTCGATTCTCGGCTAAATACTTGATTTCAGCATAGTGAAATTTCAAATACTCTACTTACTGGCACAGAAACATAAACACAGTGCTAGTTTGGTCTACCAACTATGAAAATTATCCTGATCAAGGTCTAGGATAGATAGAAACAAAGTACCAGGAGCTAGTTTCCGATTTTCGGTTAAATATGTGATTTCAGCATCGTGAAATTCAAAACACTCTATTTACAGACATAGAAACATAAACACAGGGCTAGGTTGGACTATTAACTTTGAAAATTACCCAGATCAAGGTCTAGGATAGATAGAAACAAAGTACCAGCAGTTAGCAGTCGATTCTCGGCTAAATACGTGATTTCAGCATAGTGAAATTTCAAATACTCTTCGTTTCACAGGGTCCAATAATTTATACGTTGATGCTTTTCATACGGTATTTAAGGGCACCCGGATTCACTTTCTCAACGAACGTAATGGAATTAATCGTTTCAATTATTCAAAAGGCTTCTTTTTGACTGCTTTTGATCTTACACCAGACTTGTCGGCGCATTGCGCATCGAATTGGAATCTCGTGCGTTCGGGCAGCATACGTTTAGAGGTACGATTTGAAGAAGCTCTGCAGAGCACGATAAACTGCATTGTTTATGCAGAGTACGATAACGTGGTGGAGATCGACTTGAGCAGACAAATCGTAACGGATTTTAGCGCCGATTTTTAAGATGGTGGGGTTAAGGGCGGATATATACACTATGCTTGTTGAGCAAGTTGCCACTCAGTAATCGTTCGTCCCTTGCATTTCATCATAGACTTCGTCATTGACATACAGGGTTTTCGCGACACGAAAAAAAAGTTTTTACCGAAAGAAGTTGCGGTATTGTCTCTTCAAGAACGTGTGATCGGACAGTGGGTTGTGTCGCCACCGTGTGTTTTCTTGAAATTGCCACGCGATGTGCAACAAACCAATAATTATTGGACGCATGAGGTGCACAGTTTTGAATAGTACGATGGACAAGTATTGCTTGTAAAAATACAATATCTGCTGCGCGATATTGTTAAAAGTGCGAAAAGAATTTATGTGCAATGTTGTGAAAAAGCAAGTTTTCTGTCAGTCTTATTTGTGCAATAAGTTCCATACCAAGCAAAATGGCAAATAAAAGTGCACCATCGTGTAGTATGTTGGTTTTAACTACATATGCTTTAAATAGATCAAATTCGAAGAGAATTGCTGTTTGACTTGAGTGCGATGGTGACTGTTACAAGCCAGTTATAAAACTTTGCGGTTGAGGACAGCCTACTAGGTACGCGACTCTGGATATGAACACTTGAGAACTGATCGTCGGTCAGATGGATTCGATGAGAGCCTACCTGTATCACTCATACACTTTCTATCAAGAACTTGGAGAACCAACCAAATCAGAATTACCGTATCATGAGTTGCATTACACTACGGCATACGGAGCAAGAGCAATTGCTATTTTTGACAAGACAGGTAGCACTCCTGTAGAGCAAGAAAGTCAAAGTATGGATGAGGCAAAGTCGTTGTTTGTATTGCCATGCAAAAAAGTGAAGAAGAACGAGAATACTCCGGGAATCATCATGCAGCAATCCACCTTTCACGGCCTCAGAGATCTACGTGAGTGTATTGCCGCGCGACTGGCCCAGCTTGAAAAATATTCAGTTACGGTGAATCGTTGCGTCGATATTATGTCGAAGGCGCGGATAAAACGAAATGTATTCTGAATGACTTAGATGTATTCAAACAATTTTATACTCTTCATAAATCCGATATTGATAATAAAATTAAATCTACATTCGAAAATACTGATGTTAACGGTGACGTATTAAAAATTATTTCTCTCTTGCTCTCGCTCTCTCTCTGCTCCTTTCTGAATTTTGTGCATCGCTAGTGCTATACAATTGTGTAGATATCAATTTGGTGATAGTGCTATATATTTTTACTCTTAAGGGGATGCAGTAGCGACCAACGTGCTTTTTGTTTCGCTGATATCTTTTTCTATTTACAACGAAAATTAATATTTGGACTTGAGCGGCGTAGTGCTCGAAACAATGAATGATCCTGTGCTAGCTGAAGTCGATCTGATTTGTCGTTTTTCCTATTAATTGGAACCAGTAAGACGCGTTTTCGCATTGACAGCTAACCTCAAAATTACGGTTATATGTATATGTGTTTATAACTTTTAATATTTATAATTTTGCGTAATATCGGGACTTGGCCGGCGTTGCTATTAATCATTTTGTGCAAGATGGGGCTTATGTGATTTGTCGTTTTT
This sequence comes from Megastigmus dorsalis, assembly GCA_900490025.1. NCBI lineage: Eukaryota > Metazoa > Arthropoda > Insecta > Hymenoptera > Megastigmidae > Megastigmus > Megastigmus dorsalis. The sequence continues at coordinate 2,789 of UELU01078282.1, forward strand.
TAAATTAACTGGAACATAGAAATAGATCGAACAGCCTAAGGAGGGGGGACGCTACTGCTTCCCCTTAATGCGATTGATTAAAATGTATTCTCGTGGCACGTGTATATAAATGTGTAATGTAAATATTAATTCATTGAGTTGCTGCATTATTTTTAAGTTAAGCATGCGTTAATGGTATGATACCGTACTTGACACGGTCGGGCATATTTATTTTTTGTTTTGAGCGTGTGTCGGCTGAAAGGTGCCTGTATATGAAGGTGTGAGACAGTATATATGTACTGGTGCGGGAACTGGTGATACATGTGTAGGGTTTTGATCTTTATTTATTTGCGCCAAGCCAGCGAGGCTCTGTAGCGACGCCACTCTTCTGATCTTATATGAATAGATATATGTATATGAATTATATTGTAAATATCTGTATGTATGTGTACTGATTATGCTGGTCAGCTGCGCATAGGACTTCGTAAGTTGTGATTACTCCTGGTATGAGTGAGCGTGTGTGTCCTGCTTGTGAGAAACTCATTAAACGTGGATTAAAATCAATTAAAAAGTGCAAATCGTGCGGAAAGGCGTTTCACACTGCGTGCTTAAAGGGCTCTTGGACCTGGGACATAGTTTTTCATCGCTGCGCGGCTTGTTGTAAGGCGTATTCGCCGTTTGTATTGGAACGTTCTTTTTCTGCGACTAGTAGTTCAGCGTTACCCACAGCATTGGTACATGATTCTCAATCGACGTGTATAACAGCTTCGTATCTTGCCACCCCGCTCTCTTCAGCTAAAGGCTCGAGTTATAGCCGAAAACTTTTATCGCATGCTTTGTCGCCACCCTTGCCATATTTAACGCAACCTTCTAAAATCAACTGTATTTTTGAAAGTGACCCGTCTCTGATTGTCTCGACAACTATGGGTGATAAAATGCCTGCATGGTTCGAAGCCTGGGGGGCGACCAAGTTTGACCCATTTGTAAGTTCAAGTGAAGCCAAGTTTGGAGAGCTGGCAACTCGATTAGACAATTTGGAGACTGCGCAGAGTACCATGAAAAGTGAAATAACTGACACGCGTGCTAAAGTAGCGAATTTTGCCAACATTAGCTTGCTTACAGATACGTGTGAGATTCGTATCGTCGGGATCCCGATGAGCTACTCGTCAAATCCTGCGACGGCTGTCGAAAAGGTTTTTAATATCACTAAAAATCAAAGTAATTTGAATTTTGTTCTAGCTGTTCGCACCGTACCCTCGTCGCGACCTTCTGCACACGACAGTAATAATACGTCGCCGGATACAAATTCTATTGCGATTATACTTAAAGTAATTTCACCTACGGTACGTAACAATGTTATTTCTCAAGCGCGTTTATTGAAAGATAAAACATCTGAGATGATCTTTGAGGAAGGTGGAAATCGGCCGATATTCATGACACCTATTTGGCCTCGTCCAATTTATGAGCTACTTCGTTCGGTATCTGAGAAATCTAAAACTCTTAATTACTTGCGAACTGTTGTTCGAAACCTAGTAGTTTGTCTGCGACCTGATGCTACAGCTACCCTGATACCAATTTACTCCACGGATGATTCAAAAAACCTTGCAGCCCGTCCTCACCGTGATTGAAGAATAGCTGCTTAGCCGAGAAATTTCAAATCGAAGGGGTATTTTTCAATTTGCCACAGCAACATAAATCGTATTTCTGCGCACTTTAACGATCTTGAATTTTTTCTCACAGATAAGCCCATGTATGATGCGATCGCTCTTACTGAGACCTTTCTATTACCTATTGTATCCAGTGCACCCTTTACACTCCCAGGTTATAATTTATTGCGCCAGGATCGAATTGGTAAGCAAGGTGGTGGCGTTGCACTGTATGTTTGAGATTGTTATAAGTCTAAATTACTCTGTAGTTCTAATCATTAATTTGATAATAATCCAGAATACATGATGGTTGAAATAAAGCATGATTCTATTAAAATTCTAATTGTAGTTGTTTATCGACGTCCTCATGGGATATACGTACGGCATTATTTCAAACCCTTTGTGACATATTACCAAAGTACTCTGATCTTATAATCACAGGTGATTTTAATTTTCCAATGCACATGAAGCACCCCGACTCTGATTTTTTCTCGAATTTTCTTCTTGAACATGGTCTTGAACTTGTGGCATCTGAACCAACTCATCATGTTTTTGATAGTGATGGCACGCAAAGTAATACCTGGCTAGATTTATTCAATGTCCCATCAGTCAATCTAGTTCGCGCTTACTCAAAAACTGATGTACCTTTTGCAGCTGGACACGACTTGATTTCGCTTGAATATGATCTCCCGTCTCTTGTTCCCAAACGTAAGACTATCTCTCTTCGAAATCTTAAAATAAGTTCAGATTTCCCGGCTGAGCCCTATTCTATAACTTCACATAATGAATCACGATCGCGACCTGGACCGTCAATCATCTCTGATATAACACGTACCCTGACAAAGAACCTTCTTGGCATATTTGACAAGCATGCACCCTGTCGTACTATCACCCTAGGCACTAATCAAAAGCCATGGGTATCAAATGATATTCGTCAATTAATTACTGCTAGAAATGCGGCCTATCGTAGAGTTCGTACCACGGGGAGAGCCTCGAATAAATTGCTTTTCATTAATTTACGCGCTAGTGTTAGTAATAGCATAGACACAGCTAAGAATCGGTACATCTCGTCCCTATTAAATTCTACTGTTAATTCCAAAGCTCTATGGACTCAACTTAGAAATATTGGTGTAGCAGTACCCAAATCGCCATCACCACTAAATTATTTCTCAGCAGATATTTTAAATAGGCATTTTGCCGCTGTTTCACGCAATTCTCTACCACTTGAAGCATCCGATATCATTGATATCTCAAATCGTCCGTTGCTCAATACAATTCCAAGTCTATTTGAATTTTCACCTATTTCTGGGCAGGAAATAGATCATGCTCTTAGTAAAGCCACTAAAAATTGTACTGGTCCTGATCTTTTATCCACGCACATGCTTAAACAATCTTATCCAATACTTCGGCCTTACTTAATTGAACTTTTCAATAAATCGATAGAGCGCGGTATTTTTCCAGAAACATGGAAGTCTGCTTCTGTTCTACCTCTCTCAAAGGTACACCCACCAAATTCACCTTCTGATACACGACCGATAGCCCTTCTATCCGAATTATCAAAACTGTTTGAGCGTGTAATTTATAATCAGCTACTAAACTACTTAGTAAAACATCAACTACTTGATAAGAGACAGTCAGGTTTTAGGCCACGCCACTCAACCCAGACTGCTTTGCTTGGACTTACGGAAGATGTTCGGCTTGCAGTAGATGAACACATGGTTACTCCCTTAGTCCTCTTTGATTTCTCAAAAGCGTTTGACACGGTTTCTCATAAGTGGCTCTTAGGCAAACTACGTGCACTAAACTGCTCGGATAGAGTTATAAGATCGTTTGCGAGCTACTTGTCAGGTCGTTCTCAGGCAGTTACAGGTGAAAATGGGTCACTATCTGACCCAATTCTGACTTTCGCTGGTGTTCCACAGGGTAGTGTGCTTGGCCCACTACTCTTTGCCATTTTTATAAATGATCTTCCGAATGTTCTTAAATATACAAATTATGGTATTTATGCAGATGACACACGTATTTATTTGCACTGTCGTACATCAGAGCTTGCTGATCATTTAGTGAAACTTAATGCAGATGCAATGCATGTTTTCACATGGGCCCAGAGACATCAAATCAAGCTAAACCCTGACAAAACGAAACTTATTGTGTTAGGCAGTCGTCCGGGCAACTCCAGTATAGATTTTTCCGCTCTTCCTATGTTGAATATAAACGGCGTTTCTATTGGTTACTCTCATACTCTCAAGGATCTTGGTTGTCAGCTGTCTAGGACTTTAAATTGGGACAAAAAATTAGCCAGATTGCTAGTCGAGTTCATGGGGCACTCTACTATTTGCGTTTCACCGTCATGCACTCTCACGTAGTCTCAAACAGCGTCTTGTTGAAACACTAATTTTCCCGCACTTTGACTACGTCTGTGTTGTTTTCAACGACCTAACGCAAGAGCAGAACCTTAAACTACACCGATTCCTAAATACCTGTGTGCGATTTGTCCATGGTTATATTCCATGGCAAACCGCGGTTTCACCTTATCGTCTTTCGTTAGGGTGGTTAGCGGTTGAGAGCAGACGTCTGTTTTTATTGTCAGCACTGGTCTTCATGATTTTGTCATCAGGCGAAGCTGCTTACTTATACAAGCTTTTCACTCTACGAACGGATATTCCTCAGCGACGGGTTTCACCACGCTTTACTCCTGAACCGTTGATCTATCCCGTACCCCGTACTGTGATGCTGGAGAGATCCTTTTTTATTACTGCATCTAGGTTTATTAACACTATGAAAGAGCATCAGGTGCTTTTCGACCTCAATTTTCTCCATCACTTTAAGTCGTTAGTACGTTCTAAATTAACTTCTGATGAGGTGTAACAGTGGCGGCAGAGAGTTTCACAGGACGTAAATTTGGTGCTAAATCCACTTCCACATGATGTGGTTTTACATGCACTATTGAATAAATAATGATTGTAAATTGAGAGTATCTTGATAAAGGGTATACTTAACTATAATGTACAACATTGTAAGCTTACCGCATCTTGATTGTATTTTTATCTTTTGTTATCTAATAGAGTTGTTTATTTTTTGCGCACTATTAACTGTTAACCAAGTACTTATTTTTGTTTTATATTGTTTATATTAATAATTTCTATGTATTTCATATTCAGGACTGTATGGGGTTGTACCCCGTAGTCTTAATAAAACATTCAATCAATCAATCTCTCTCTCTATCTCGCTCTCTCTCTCTCTCTCTCTCTCTCTCTCTCTATCTATTTCTCCGGTGGCGGCGGGGGGCCACGGGAGTGGTGCGCGCACGCACGGCAGGGCACGCATCAGCTGATCGGGCCTCTCTCTCTCTCTCACTGTCTCTCTCTCGCTCTCTCTGGAATGTTTATTAAAGTTAATTGTTTAGATAATAACAATAGCCACCACCAAGTATTTTCCTACTGTGGAGAGACTGTGACGTCACACCGGCCCTTAGACGGATTTTTTTGTTTATACTTGAGATAATCTTAATTGTCTATTTGTATAAACTATGTAGTAATTGTTTAAACAATTAATGTATCTTAACTTCATATTAATTACTTGTTAGTATAAATAAAAGTTACATGTTTATGTAAATCCACAATTAAGACTATCTCAAGTATAAACAAAACCAATCCGGCTACGGGACAGTACGACGTCATTGTTATGTCTCTCCATAGTAGGAATTATACTTCTTAGATATCCTCTACAGGATAGAAGAGTCTGCATTTCCTGAATTGATATTAACTGTTAGTGCAGCTGCAGAATCTATGCCCTAGCTATGGAATCTTAACACAAAATGCACAATTTTCTTAGTTTGTCGGGTCAAACGGTAATTTGAATCACTTTAAAATAGGGTTATTATAACTTATGTTGTTCGATTAGATATCCTCTACAGGATAGAAGACTCTGCACTTGTTGAATTGATATTAACTGTTAGTGCAGCTGCAGAATCCGTACCCTAGCTGTGGAACCTTAACGTAAATACACAATTTGCTTAGTTTTTCGGGCAAAACAGTAATTTTGCACACTTTTGATTGGGCTTATTATAGCTTAGTCTCTTCGTCCTGATCTCCTCTACGTGATAGAATAGTTTCGACTTCCTAAATTAATATTAACTGCTAGTGCAGCTGCAGAATGGGTGCCCTACCTATAGAATCTTAACGCAAAATGCACAATTTTCTTAGTTTTTTGGTCCAAACGGTAATGTCAATCACCTTAAAATAGGGTTATAATAGCTTATTTTGTTCGTCTAGACATCCTCTACAAGATAGAAGAGTCTGGACTATATGAATTGATATTAACTGTTAGTGCAGCTGCAGAATCGATGCCCTAGCTATGGAATATTACGCAAAATGCATGATATTCTTAGTTTTTCGGGCCAAACGGTAAGTTCAATCACTTTAAAATAGGGTCATTATAGCTTATATGGTTCATCTTGACATTCTCTACAAGGTAGAAGAATCTGGACTTCCTTAATTGATATTAACTGTTAGTGCAGCTGCAGAATGGGTGCCCTACCTATGGAACCTTAACGCGAAACACACAATTTCTTCGTTTTTCGGGAAAAGCAGTAATTTTGCACACTTTTGATTGGGCTTATTATAGCTTAGTCTCTTCGTCTTGACCTCCGCTACAAGATAGAACAGTCTCGACTTCCTGAATTGACATTAACTGTTAGTGCAGCTGCAGAGTCGGTGCCCTAGCTATGGAATCTTAACACGAAATACACAATTTTCATAGTTTCGGGAAAAGCAGTAATTTTGCACACTTTTGATTGGGCTTATTATAGCTTAGTCTCTTCGACTTGACCTCCTCTACGATATAGAATAGCCTGAACTTCCTAAATTAATATTAACTGTTAGTGCAGCTGCAGAATCGATGCCCTACCTATGAAACCTTAACGCGAAATACAAAATTTTCTTAGTTTTTCACACAAACAGTAATATTACATACTTTTAAATGGGCTTATTATGTCTTAGTCTCTTCGTCTTGACCATCTCTACAAGATAGCAGAGTCTCGACTTCCCAAATTAATATTAACCGTTGGCGCAGCTGCAGAAACGGTGCCTTAGCTACCGAATCTTAACGCAAAATACACAATCTTCTTAGTTTTTCGGACCAAATGGTAATTTCAATCACTTTAAAGTAGGGTTATTATAGCTTATTTTGTTCGTCTTGATATCCTCTACAAAATAAAAGAGTCTGGACTTTCTGAATTGATATGAACTGTTAGTGTAGCTGCAGAATCGATGCCCTAGCTACCGAATCTTAACGCAAAATACACAATTTTCTTAGTTTTTCGGACCAAACGGTAATTTCAATCACTGTAAAGTAGGGTTGTTATAGCTTATTTTGTTCATCTTGACATCCGCTACAAGATAGAATATTTTCGACTTCCTAAATTAATATTAACCGTTGGCGCAGCTGCAGAATCGGTGCCCTAGCTATGGAATCTTAACGTAAAATGCACAATTTTCTTAGTTTTTCGGGTCAAACGGTAATTTCAGTCACATTAAAATAGGGTTATTATAGCTTATTTTGTTCGTCTTGACATCTTCTACAAAATAAAAGAGCCTGGACTTTCTGAATTGATATTAACTGTTAGTGTAGCTGCAGAATCGATGCCCTAGCTATGGAATCTTAACGCAAAACTCACAGTTTTCTTAGTTTTTCGGGCCAAACGGTAATTTCAATCACATTAAAGTAGGCTTATTATATCTTGGTCTCTTCATCTTGACCTCCTCTAGAAGATGGAATAGTCTCGACTTTTTGAGTTGATATTAACTGTTAGTACAGCTGCAGAATCGGTGCCCTAGAGTAGATAAACAATGGGGATTCTGGCCCAGGGGCCAGAATCCCCACAGGACTGTAGGCCGTGTAAGCCGCTCAGCCTTCGCATGAGCCGTAGAGGGGGAGAAAATGGGCCAGAGTCTCCATTGATCTGATTGGACGTCAGGCCTTGGCGCAGTCGAACAGTTTGCGGAGTGGGGATACTACGAGTCTGCGCTAGATCTCGGAAAAGTTGGACCGCCTGTGGTGT
>UELU01078284.1:0-11334 GCA_900490025.1 Megastigmus dorsalis
AATGGTGGTTTAAGCAATTAATTGAAATAAACTAAAGAAAAAAAGTAAATCTAATATTTTACTTATGCAATAATTTAATACCGAGATTTGGCTTGTATGCCGTAGTACTAAATAAAGAATATATTTATAACTTTTTTTATAATAAAAGAATTATACCATTTTTTCAATCAAATTTTCAAAAGACTGCATAAAGTATACTTTATACATACTTTATGATTATTTATAATACTCTAAGATACCTTCTATTTTGTCAGTCGCCAAAAAAAAATTAATTGAAAAGAATACTTTGTTATTACTATTTGAATACTATAAGTATTAAGTCAATGTGGACATAAAAGCATTCTTAAAGAACTCTTTTTTTTAAAAGTGTGCTTATTGGGTCTCTTATAAGCTGATAATCAAGATTCAAAGGAAATAAACATTTTTAAAAAAATGTATTTTACTGCCGTATTATAAAAAAGCCTGAATAGTTCATTTTAACTCTAAGCAATGCCTAGAGAAAATTTTGCATAAAAAAATTAAATTAACCCATTAACGCCGAAGAACGCAGATTTTGACATAGATCTTTGAGCTCCAAACTTTATAAGAAAAACCAAGTAAATATTTATCAGAATAGCATATCCAACTATTTTTGGGCATGCTCTTTCGATTTCCGGGGTCAAATTTGCAGTTCGGAAGCCCTGAAAAAAAATATGGCGGATTCAAAGAAAAAAAATGCGAAAAAACGGAAATTTTTTTTTTAAGATTTATTTTCGAGATGAAAGGTTATTGGGATTGAATTCCAAATGCGATCAATCGGGATCATGATAGTTAAAGTTGACAAGAAAATTTTTTTATCATACCTCAAATCACCATAACCTCTAAAAAATGGTCGAAATGACCAAATTTTGTGTAACCCAACCCAACCCGGAATTTTCGTGTATATCTTATAACAAATCGAATATTCATGCGGTTTTTCCCATAAAAATATTATTTGACGTTACATTCAATATTAACTTATACACCTGGTCTATTTTTACACGTCTGGTTCAAAATGTCGGCCAATACGGAGGTCAATATGGACAAATTATGACTTTTTTCGCAATTTTCGTTTTGAAGGGTGCTGAATATGTTCGTCACCGTTGGTTCTGAAGATGGTGACAGCTTTGAAATATTCAAGATGGCGAATCCAATATGGCGGACATAAAGAAAAATCTTCGCGATTTTTAAATGCAAAAAAAATTATATATTATCTATATAAAATTTCTATTTGAAAATACTATTATAGTAATTTTTACGCGAGGTATCTATTGAATGTTTGATTTTTATATGATATATAGTAATATCTTCGTGATGCATATTAGTGATTAGTATTGGGAAAATTTAGATATAGTTCGATTCACATATATGTACATTGCTTTCTCTTATTATACTCTTAGCATTACCTAGAGACAACGGCGTGGACGTGGTAGAAATATGCCTGTCTCCATCGGGGTGCTTTATTTTCGTGAGTCCCCTTGCCTCTCGCCTTTCGGGTTGCTTTATTTTCGTGAGTCCCCTAGCCTCTCACTGAGTAACAAAATTTCCTAGTGTTTTGCCTTCAAACACGCATCACAAAATATCAAATGACATTCCTTGCAAGAAATTCTTTTTCTTATGGGACAATTTGAACACTTTTTCAATGTATTTACATGAGATTTTTCATGTGGTTTTAGTCGTCTTGACTGACCTCTTTGGATGTAATATTTAGCAATAGAAACTGTAAATTCTTTTATCCCACCTTTTCCTTTTTCACTCAGGGCGGCATTGTATATCACGAACGAGTTCGTTATAGATGCCTGTACGAGTCTAATAAGAACGACCCAAGTCCATTTTTTCGAGCGAATGCTTGGGAATACATTATTACAATGCCCGTCGTGAAAATCGACGCCTCCCATGAATTTGTTATAGAGATGAAAAGCTTGTGGGAAAGGCACTTCGAGTTTAGAATGTGCCTCTGAACTATATCTTTTTGAAGGTAATAATGGAGTTATACCTGTCGCAGTTGAAACTATTGAATCTGGCTTTGAATCTATTATGGTAATGTATTTGATGGCATTGTTTTTATCATACTTTACAACGTAAGTACCTCTTGGAGCTTTCTTATCAAGCTTATTCTTTTCTTTGATACGGTTTTCTCTAACAGTACCTGTACATTTCAAGCCTAGTTTCTGCAAATGTAGAACTAAATCTATATTCGTAAAATAGTTGTGCAAGTAAAGGTGAAATTCAGGGATTTTTTTAAAAGAAACCGATTTGAAAAATGGTTCCAATAAATTCAATACTACGTGGGAACCCAAAGAGCATTTTCCTAATTTATTTCCAATTTTTGAATTTTTTCCCACAATATAAATCTAAATTCAGTACGTAGCCGTCAGAAGTACATAAACCCCAAAATTTCAAACCAAATCTTATTGGTTTTCCTCGAATAAACTGTTTCAAAGTTATTTTGCGTATTATTTTACCATCATTTCATCTATTGAAAGAGCAGTTCTCCAGAAACCATATTTTAGAATGTTGCCTTGAAATAATTTTAGCAATGCGCGAACACGCCATCCCTTATCATTAGGGTTCTGATCTTTAGATCTTGAATATTTCAAGTTCGACTTGATTTCTTCGAACTTATCTCTAGACATTGCAGAAGACACTACTTCACACGATAAAAATGGATCTGTTGACTAATAATCTCGTTGGGACTTCCTTTTTTGAACGAACTCAGGATAACAATACCCAAAAAAGTATCCAGGTCCTGCAACTCTAAATTATAATTATTTTCACGACATGCATCAATGATGTATTGTTTCATTTCGGCAGAAAAAAATGTTTCGAATAATTTTACAGGCTCGCTCTCTTGTATAGTCTTTTTCTCAGATTTCTTTAACAAAACTTTGTCTGGAACCATATTTTCATTCACTTTCTCAACATTTCAAATAAATACATGATCTTTCTCAAGTTTGTCTTGATTTTCGGAGTAACTTTTTGAAGCTTTTTTATAAGAAACGGTGGAAATATTCACATTTTGATCGGAATCTTCATCAGAATTTGAACCATCAGAACTAGAATCATCAGGATTTAGTATCATGAAATTTTCATCAGAATCATCTTCTGATGAATATGCTTTATGTTCTACGTAAGATGAATTAGAAGATCTGGATCATTTTCGTGACATCTCTTCGAAAAAGGATTAGTTCGATTGGCAGCAGAAACGGTTATAATAAAAAAGTAGACAATAATTCTTGTAATTCCTGTAATGATTTGGTAAGAAAAACACGTTGCAAAATATAAAGAGTGGGAACTGATCTAGAGTCCAATGAACAAGCAATGGCAATACTGTTGTCAATTACTTGAAAAAAAGATTACTGGATCGGCATACTGCTCATCATGGAAAATATAGCACAAAAGTTATCAAAGGTACTTTTATTAATAAAATTCTATCTATTCAAAAAATAGGTTCTGGATCCATGTACATTCAAACACATGGCCAATATTGTACCCATACAGTACCAAATGCCTGACGAACTCCCATTTGATCCTGAGTTTTCACGAATCATTTTTTCAAAAGAATAAATACCGAGCGTAAAAATACTAAAAATATTTCCAAAAATTTTACGAAGAAAACCAAAAAAATTTTTGCATTTGAAAATCGCGAAGATTTTTCTTTATATCCGCCATATTGGATTGAATTTTTCAAAGCTGTCACCATCTTCAGAATCAACAGTGACGAACATATTCAGCACCTTTCAAAACGAAAATTGCGAAAAAAGTCATAAATTGTCCATATTGCCCTCCGTATTGGCTGCCATTTTGAACCAGACATGTAAAAATAGACCAGGTGTATACGTTAATATTGAATGTAACGTCAAATAATATTTTTATGGGAAAAACCGCATGAATATTCGATTTGTTATAAGATATACACGAAAATTCCGGATTGCACAAAATTTTGTCATTTCGGCCATTTTTGATGATGATGATAAAAAAAATTTCTTGTCAACTTTAACTATCATGATCACGATTGATCGCATTTGGAATTCAATCCCAATAACCTTTCATCTCAAAAAAAATCTTAAAACAAAAAAAATTTGCGTTCTTCGGCGTTAATGGGTTAAAGAAGCTAAGCTTTAATTTAAAACTTATTGGATCACAATTTATTAAGGGGGTATACCCCTTTGATATAATTAAAAAAAAATTTTAAACTAAGAATCTGAATTACGATGTTTTTGGTACACTTTTTGATAATTTTTGAGCCTCCATAACTTAGAACTAATGAATATTTTTAAATTCAGCGAATTTGATGTAAATGAGAAATTTCTTCTTCCTAGTTTATGATATTCTTGTAATTGTTTTCATGACATTTCCTAGTTTATTTATTAATATTGTACTGAAACTATTTTTTATCAAAGAAACATATCACAACCCAATTAATCTTTATCACAATATCTTTTACTGAATATCAGATGATAAATAATAATGAACAGTTTCTAATTTCTCACCATATTTCTGAAAATAATCCAAGAAAGACAGAAAAACACGGCATATTTGATATCGCAACCATCATTTGGAAAAACTTTTTCAGATTTAAAATATCGAATTTTTTTTAAAAAATCTCAAATTCGCGCTCTTTTTTCTAAAAATTAGCTATAACTTTTTTCAATCGCCAATTAGACCAATTCAGGCGACAACGATTGAAAGATGAGACTTTAAGCAATAGAAAATACTGCATTTGGAATTTTATCTAAGACATGAAAAATTACAGCCTCGAAAGTTGCAAAGAAAAAATGTCCAATTCGGCATTAACCCGTTTTTAACCAAAACTCCTTAAATTTTCTTTCTCGTTCAACGAGTTATTTCTTACGAAAAAAATAGACGGATCGATTTGGAAATACTATTTCGGATGTAATTTTCTCCGCTCTTTTGAAATCCGGTCTCATATTTACGATATCTGCAACCTTTTTTGCAATACAGTGGTTTAAACAAAAAAAAAAGTGAAAATTAACAATCTTGTTGCAGATAATCGTATTTTTGAGCATGATACCGTATTCAGATCGTGTTAAAACTCTGTATCTGGTGGCATACATACCTATACTGCAATGTAGGATAGTTAGTATAGCGAAATTCAAAATGGTGCCCACAAAAGTAGACGTTTTTGTATATAAATGTAATAAAAAGCTTTCGAATTTTCTTACTTGTTAAGGATCCACTTTACAAAAAATTTTATAGAACAAAAAGTGTTTAGAATTAATCAAAAAAAGATCTGTGATTTTTTTCAGAATGTTTTGGATGATTATTAATTTTTTTTTGGATTTGACAATTTTTCAAAATATACAAAAATGATCCAAAAAATTCTGAATAAATCCACATATATTCTTTAACCAATTCTTAGCACTTTTAGTTCTATAAAATTTTTTTGTACAGTTGATCCTTATCGAGTAAAAAAATTCTCATTTTCTTTTATTTGTGCAATATCGTCCTTTAGTCGTAATACAATAATAAAGTTGCCCAACTCTAACCATCGTGGAGTGTGACAATCTTTTGAAGAGTCTTGTTTTTTGTTTTTGTCTGTTTTCCCTTGAATTTTTATTTTTTTAATATTTGTTTTTTTTTTATTTTGTTTATATTTTTCCGTCTTTTTTCCTATTTTTTGAATATTTTACTGTCTTTCTCTTGAATATCTTTTGTTTCATTTATGAATAATTGAAAAGCAATTAGTGCAAAAGTAATCTTCACAATCTAAACAATACCTCGTTATTCTCAAGGTACATTTTTCAATACCGCAAGTTCGTCTTTTTCGCGAATCATATTTATAAAATTTCAAATCACATGATTTACGTAGCAAATAGGATTCACTCACTTTTATAGTCATATCTTTGGTCGATATCTTATCATTTCCTTTGCACATATTGTAGATTACTGTTGCATTCACGATGGACGATTGTATAATTCGAAGAAAAACTGACCACGTCCACTTTTTTGAATTTATTTTTGGTGAAACTCTTTTACACCTAAAATTATGAAGTTCGACCCCACCCATAAACTTATTATAAACAATAAAAGATCAAGGAAACTGATATTCTACCTTACTATGAGCATGATATGAATACCTTTTTACCAGTTTCGTAAGACTAACAGAAGCTGCTGTAGAAAGAAGAGAAACCTGTTTCGAATCAATGACGCTATCAAAATTGATTCCATAATTTTATTCATGATAAACTTTTAACGACTTCTAATAGCTTTCTTTTCAAATTCATGTTTTATTTGTATTCTATTCCGACGTGCAGTACCAGTTACCTTAGATTATTTTTCTTCAAATGTACCAGCAAATCAGGACTTGTGAAAAAATTATCCATATACAAGTGATAGTAAACCAACTTTTTTTTTCGGTATAACCATCAACAGCTTGTTCACCATTTGTAGAACAACCGTGGAACTAAATGCACATGAAGACAAGTTTTCATTATTTTGATTACCTTTTTTTCCACAATAAATGTATAACTCAAACAAATACCCATTTATATCACACAATCCCCAAAATTTCAAATTTCAAAGTAGTCCGACCGAAAAATCGTACCAGCATCTCATTCACAGAAAGAACCGTTGAAAAAAAAATTATTGGATGTTTTTTCGGAATATGTTGATAATGTCATGCACCTTTCAAGCTTTATCAAAATTGTTTTGATCACACGTTTTAGAATATTTTATTATTATATTTTATAGAATGAAACTAATTACGGCTCATAGCTGAAGCAACAGCATCATGTTTCAATAATGGATCCGTAGACCAATACTCATATGACGATGTTCGAATATTATATGTTGTCAACAATAAAATTCCAATGAAAGTATTGAATTGTTCTGTTGATACTTCTAATCCATTTTCAGAGTTCGCATTTATTATATACTTTTTGAGTTCATTAGTAAAAAATAACTCAAAAAATTCCACGGGTGTTCCTTGGCAAACGGATTTTTTCATCTTATCGCTAAGAAGGATATCGTTTTCTAAATTTTCAGAATAAATTTTCTCTTACCCACAGTCAACCCACATATATACGTGCTCTTCCAATTTTTTTGTGCGTGTGTGTACTTACTAAAAACTGTATGATACGAAACTTTTGGTAAAGGGATCTCATTATTATCTGAGCTCGCGTTTTCTGCGAAATCTTCCTCGTCAGAACTGGGATCGTTCGAATTTGGTATAAAACAATTTCCATCTACCTCATCCTCGGAAGTCTGTTCATCCGTGTCAGAATGATTTTTAGAAAGCTAAGCTATTTTGCGCTTTGGCATTTTTATTCAAATTCTTTTGAGAATAATCGAAAAAAATACAAATTTCAAATATTGCATAGAATAATATCGAAATTTCAAAAATAACGAATAAGTGATTTGAAATAGTATATTTATAAAATTTTGGAACTTACTTTAAAATATCTATGTAAAAGAAACATAAATATATGAAATTGTTGTAAAACAATAGAAAAAAACATTTTATAAAACATCTTATTCATACATAGTTAAATTATGCTATTGAATAAAATAATCACAAGTAATGCAATAAAAGAAAATGAGAATTTTTTTACTCGATGAGGATCATCTATACAAAAAAATTTTATAGAACAAATAGTGCTTAGAATTAGTCAAAGAATACGTGTGGACTTTTTCAGATCATTTTTGGATTTTTTGAAAAATAGTCAAATCCAAAAAAAAAAAAAAATCATCCAAAAAATTCTTCTGAAAAAGCTTTTTATTACATTTATGTACGTTTTTATTTATTGTTTTTTTTTATGCGTTTATAAAATAAAAAGGCTCACTAAGTGAGACATCTACCCTATTATACATTTTAATTGCAACATTTTAAATGGATTAATTTTTTACTTTTATCATCAAAGTACTTTAAAATTTTTTGACGACTCAGATCGAACTCATCATTATCGTCGTTCAAAAAAGTAATTTTAGAAAGGGAATTGGATACTGCTAAGATTTCATGGTAAATGAAATTCCAAATACCGACTGGTTCTTTTCGTTTGGTGGATCCTATCGTACCACTTAGGATTTTAGAGTTTCGATTTATCGTCTGTTCCAACGCATGATCTATTCTAACTGACGAAAATGGCATGTCCGTTCTTTTTACCGTAAAACGCCCCAACATAAACTGTTTGCATATTTCAGGAGCTTTTATTTAAGCTGTAACATGTCATGTAGGTAAACAGAACACCTTCTAGTGTAAATAACCCGAACCAATATATAAAAAATTGGTAAAAGTTTCTCAATCGTGTGATGGTGCAATAACCAATCTCCAGAGTGATGGGCAAGTATGAGATTAGTCATTAAATTTTTTATAAGTAAAACATTGTTCCAATATTGAAAGACTTTAGATTCTTGACATCTTAACTTAATAAAATTGCGAAATTCTAAGAATAATGCTGAATTTTTAAATTCAGAAAATAAATTTTTACAGTCTTCAAATTCTTTTGTTTGAAAGCTTTCTCTTAATAATGTTACAGAAATTAAATCACTTTCATACTTTTTACGTACATCTTCTGTAAGAAATTCTTTTCATTGTAATCTTCACAACGCCTTATTTAAATAAGTAAAACCTTTTACAGATCTAGAATACTGAGACCCTTTTAAAACTTCATCAGCAACGTCTACATCAAATAAGCCAGTTTCAATAAATACGTCCATAATTTTCAAGGTATTTTCAGCTGCAACTCAACGTAACTTTAATAGTACGGAAACTTCGTAGGCATAGAGTTATATTTGAAAATTCGTCTTCGAACATAATATGTCTCGCAATTTTGTGCGCCCCTTCATTACACGTCATAGACAGATGATTTTGTTGCTACTGACTCAATAACTCCTTAAAATTACACGTATATACAGAATATTCGTTGGTCACGGGATATGGGAGTACGGGTAAGTAACCGACGATTTGTTTATTTCTTTTATCAGTATTCAATACTGAATTAATATTTTGTCATAGATATCGATAATCCAAGTCCATTTAAAACTGTAATCGTATTTTTGCTTTTCGTGGCATTATAAGCTAAAAATTATGCAATAGTATTGACAAGTATTTACCGTATATGCATACAGAGACTTGAAATATTTTGAAAAAAGCTCTATAATATCTTTTCAAATTTCTACTAACCTCATTATTTAGAGACATTTCATTTGGTAATCCTTTAGTATTTTCTAAATTCTTAACATATGTCCAAAATATATTCGAATTTTTTTTAGATCAAATTCAATTTTCTTAATGTATTCAGCCTTATTTAACTTTGAAATTCTAATATATATATTGCCCTCAACTTCTTAAACTCAATATAATCACTTTGTAACTTAAACGATTTCCATTTCCTACGATATTTCTTTTTCTCAATAACCAGCTGAATTAAGTCCTTTGTAAACCATCTGAAAAAATTCGCATCCGATAATTTTATCTTTGGCATAATACTATCAATTGTATTATACACACTGAGAAAAAAAATGTTTTGCAGTAAATCACTGTGGATTAACTGTTAATGAATGTGGATTTGAATATGTCGAATTGAATATTCATTTACTTTTAATGAATATTCACTTGAACAGGTGACTTATATCAAATTTGCCGTGGATTAATAGTTAATAACTGATTCACTAATACTAAATGACACAATCAATTAACGCCAATCATTTTGTATTTGAATTCATTCATTCCGCAAGTTCGACATTGTGATATATATATTCTCTCTCTCTCTCTCTCTCTCACTCTCTTTCTCTCTTTTAAATAATTCATCGCTGCAGAGCGCGCCCGTCACCCCAGTCGCTGCGCCTCCATCAACATCTTCTTGTACGGCTAAGCGCCTTGCATCCCCCCTCTCTCCCTCGCTCACTCAGGTTGCGAAGCAGCCGTGCACCTCTGACTCGCCCTCGAAGTACACACTGCGGCTGGAGTCGCCCGAATCGTGTAATACATTACCACCGCCCACTCACCTAGCAGATATGGCTGAAAATTCCGAAGCACCGGCATACTTCAAGATGTTCCTCGCTGATTTTCATAAATTTGCAGAAGAATCCAAACAAGCCAGTGCTGCTAACGCTCAGGCCATAAAACTGCTTACAGAGCACCTGAGTGAGCAATGCGCGGAGATGAGTGCTCTGCGGTTTGAGGTGGCATCGATATCCCATGCCATAACTGAGGTGGACCAGTGTGTGCCGCGGCGGATAAAGTACTTGCAGCTCTTGGTCTCCCAGGCCTTACCAATCAAATTCTCGCGGTACGACCATGGCCTAGCAGGGCCCGCGACTCAACCAGAGCTGACTCGGCTGCAGGTTCGTCCCTGTCCGCATGCCTGATGGCCATCTACCCTCACACTCAGAATTGATATTCTCACTCGTGCTGAAGTTTACTTCTCCCACTATCCGTGACGCGGTTTTGGCCAAGACGGGCATGCTCGCTAAAATAAACGCACAGGCGATCTTCGGGGCGGGCGGAAATGGCAAGGTCTACATAAATGCACTCTGGCCTCGGTCCGTGTACGGTTTGCTTCGCAAGGCACAGAACGCTTCGCGGCATCTACGATATGCCCGACCTGTGGTGCGCAATTTAGTCGTCTGCATGCGGGATACGCGTGATTCGACCCTCATACCCGTGTATTCAGCGGAAGACCTCGAGGTGTTGCGGCCGCGTGATGCACCGATGGAGTGACGCCAGCTCGGGGGTCGCGCCGGTGGTCGAGCGGTTAACGATTGTTTTCTCGTGGGTCACATTAATATCAATCGTCTTGCTTCCAGCGCGCATTTTGCCCTGCTTGAGGAGGCATATGACAGGCGCTCATTCGATGCGATCGCGGTTACCGAAACCTTTCTGCAAGAAGGTATGTCAGACTCGCATCTAACTCTCACAGGTTTCAATCTTTTTAGAGTAGACAGGAGGGATAAGGAGGGCGGCGGTGTTGGCCTATATATTAGGAATCATTTTAATGTCACCATAATTGCCGAGTCGGATCCCGTATTTGATAATACGCCGGAATACATCATCTGTGACGTACAGCATAACTCTCTCAAGCTCTTATTTGCTGTTGTGTACCGCCGACCTTCTGCATCTTATGCTACTAACTGCTTTAACAGTCTGCCCCCTCTGCTACAACACTATTCACATGTGGTTGTCACCGGTGACTTCAACATAAACATGTGTACACGTAACGCGGCCGCAATCCATCTCTCGAACCAAATCGAATCGCACTCGCTCCATCTAGTGCCATCGGAGCCTACACACCATGTACTATGGCGCGACCCTCCATCGCACACGTGGCTCGATCTCTTTCTAGTGAACGAGCC
>UELU01078284.1:11354-28003 GCA_900490025.1 Megastigmus dorsalis
ACGCGTGATTCGACCCTCATACCCGTGTATTCAGCGGAAGACCTCGAGGTGTTGCGGCCGCGTGATGCACCGATGGAGTGACGCCAGCTCGGGGGTCGCGCCGGTGGTCGAGCGGTTAACGATTGTTTTCTCGTGGGTCACATTAATATCAATCGTCTTGCTTCCAGCGCGCATTTTGCCCTGCTTGAGGAGGCATATGACAGGCGTTCATTCGATGCGATCGCGGTTACCGAAACCTTTCTGCAAGAAGGTATGTCAGACTCGCATCTAACTCTCACAGGTTTCAATCTTTTTAGAGTAGACAGAAGGGATAAGGAGGGTGGCGGTGTTGGCCTATATATTAGGAATCATTTTAATGTCACCATAATTGCCGAGTCGGATCCCGTATTTGATAATACGTCGGAATACATCATCTGTGACGTACAGCATAACTCTCTCAAGCTCTTACTTGCTGTTGTGTACCGCCGACCATCTGCATCTTATCCTACTAACTTCTTTAACAGTCTGTCCCCTCTGCTAAAGCACTATTCACATGTGGTTGTCACCGGTGACTTCAACATAAACATGTGTACACGTAACGCGGCCGCAATCCATCTCTCGAACCAAATCGAATCGCACTCGCTCCATCTAGTGCCAACAGAATGATAATAGTTAAAACTGATCACAAACCTTTGATTAATATTTTCAAGAAACCACTACTGAAAGCACCGAAGAGGCTGCAGTTGATGCTAATGGTGTTACGAAGATATCATCTAGATGTACAGTTTATAAAAGGAAAAGATAATGTTGTAGCGGATACTCTATCCAGAGCACCCATATCAAATAAAGAAATAAAAGAAAAATACCAATGGAAAGAAAAAGAGATATATGAAATAAGAAAAGAAGAAACCTTAAGTCATGAAATAGAAAAACTCAACTTAGAAAATTTTTTAAAAATTGCTCCCAGACTAGAAGAAATAAGAATAGAGATAAAAAAAAGATTTAAACTTTCAACGACTTATAGGTTATATTCGATTTGGTTGGCCAAAACAATACTCTGATATTGAAGAATCGTGTAAAATTAATTACAAATACAAGGATGAATTAACAACACAAAATGATATGATATTTAGAAACGACAAAGTTTTAATTCCGTTTAATCTTCGAAAATCTATGATAAACAGAGTGCATGTTGCACATACTGGTATAGAGGCTACACTAAATCTGGCTAGATTAACATTATTCTGGCCAGGAATGTCAGCACAAATTAAAGAAAAAGTACAACAATACTATACATGTGCAAAATACTCAGCATCACAACAACATCCACCAATGCAATCTCACGAAATTCCCCACTATGCGTTCGAATTTATTTCTATGGATGTATTCTTCGCTGAGTACGAAGGAAAAAAACAAAAGTTCTTGGTCACTGTAGACCACTATTCAGATTTTTTTGAATTAGACCTATTAGCAGACTTAACTGCAGAAACTTTAATTCAGACATGTAAGAAAAATTTCAGTCGCCATGGAATTCCAGTAAGAGTGTGTAGCGACAATGGAAC
This sequence comes from Megastigmus dorsalis, assembly GCA_900490025.1. NCBI lineage: Eukaryota > Metazoa > Arthropoda > Insecta > Hymenoptera > Megastigmidae > Megastigmus > Megastigmus dorsalis. Next base: position 12,896 of record UELU01078284.1, read on the forward strand.
AAATTTTGAAAATAGACTTATGAAGACATTTAGTGAAACTTGGAATTTTGAATTTGTTACGTCTTCTCCACATCATCAGAGAGGAAATGATAAAGCAGAGTCAGCAGTGAAAACAGCAAAAAAGATCATAAAAAAAGCTAATGAAAACAAGGAAGATTTATGGTTCATGCTACTACACTGGAGGAACACACCAAATAGCTTAAAATCTAGTCCAACTCAAAGAATATTTTCCAGACTAACCCGTACTAGTCTTCTTATAACACTAGAACATCTACGACCTAAACTTATACAAGAAGTACCAAAGAATATAGAAAGGAAATACCAAAATAATAAATTTTATTATGATAGGAAAACCAAAGAACTACCGGTACTAGAAACTGGAAAACCAATCTTAGTACAACTTCATCCAGATAAAAGCAACCTATGGTCAAAAGGATCAATCACATCAGTCCTAACAGAAAGAGAATATAAGGTAAATGTGGATGGCCGAGATTATAGAAGAAATAGAGTACACATAAAACCATTTACAGAGGCTACCAAAGCTCTATATATATCATCAGATAAATCGAACTCAAATACTCAAAAAGATAAAGTGATAAACATCCCCAATGAAGAAGTACAGAATAACACATCAAATAGAATTGAAATAAATCATGAAACAAATACACAACTAGCTCCACAAAATACATCACCAACAATTAAACAAGAAGAGTATCAAAAAGCTCAGAACAGTCAAAACCTAACTCAAGAAACAAACACAAGACCAGTTAGAAAGAAGATTATTCCTACAAAATTTCAAGATTTTCATTTATATTAATTATTTAATTTTTTTTGTTTTGTAACAATTTTATAACGATCAGATTAATATTAATAATTTCCTATATATTTTCTATAAAATAAAAAAAAAAGGGAAGATGTTATAATATACTAAGACAGAGGGCGCAAGTAAGCAGGTTGTGACTTAGGGAAGCGAAAGCGACAGATTGTATGAGGAGACGAGAGCGTAAGGACGCGGAATAAAGATTATATATAATTAATAAATGAGCTTTAATCATTATCATCTACAAAACAAAACATATGTTTTAATACATATTCATTAAGGCAGGTTTGCGGTGGATTTGCCCTATTTATTCAATAATTTTTATTTCATACAAAAAATAATCTTTATTGTTCAAACTTTTTACATATTAAAATACACATTTTGAAGATATAAAAAAATTTTTTTTTTTACGGATTTTTCTTGACAAAATGGCCGCCTCAAAATTGTTCTTTTGTTTGACTGTCGACACGATATCTCACCAACGAATTATCTGAAATCAAAAAACTAAATAGATTCTTAAAACTTATAGTTGTGGCTATTGCATAGTCTAGGATATTTCATTTTTACCGAAAAAAAACAAAATGTCGGACTTTTGAATTTTTTGGCTCTTTTTTTGCAACATAAATTGTTTATAACTTTTTGAAAAATTTATTGATCGTTATAATCCTAGATCATACAAAATGAACATATATCAGGAGTAAGCTGTTCAAATTTCAACTGAATCAGTGCAGTAGTTTTTTTAAATCGTGTCGATAGAGTTGAAAAGCGTTGTTTCGAGAAAAACGCGTTCAAAGTTTTTTTTTATGAAAATTTGAGAAAAAAAGGGTCTTACACTTAATCAGCGATGCCAGCTCCATATATAACTCCTTCAGCTTCCTCGTATGCATCGTATTGCTATCGAATAATGAAATTAAAAAAAAATGATTATTCCAAAAAAATCCACCGCAAACCTGCCTTAACTATTAAGTATTCTTATCACTTATAACAACAGCACGATGGATTAATATTAAATCGAAACGTACGTTAATAGTTAAGAACTAGAGTTTCATGACAAACGTATTCGTATTTAATATAAGTGCTATTCATTAATAGTTCTGTAAATGAACCGATCATTTAATACAAGACATATTTTCTCTCAGTGCAGTGTATCATAGAAAACCTCTAAATTTGTATTTACATCATCTACAAGAGCTGAGTAATACATTCCAAGCAACTAAATTTAAATTATTATTAATTTTTACAGAATCCGTATATTATTATAACTTAAATTTTTTATTGCTGTAAGTTGCACTTCAAAGAGAACCGCTGGATAATGAGCATTTAAGTTCACTAAAAATCAGGCGAATCCAACTCTTTAAACTCAACATTCGAGAGTAGTATATTGCATCTTCATCGGAAAATATTGATTCAATTCAAGTGCAGAACGAGATTCTCTCAAAATCGATGCTGTTTCATAGATACATCTGAATTTTTATATAACCATTTTTCTCAAATTTTAAGACAAAACCATTTCTCCATTTAATATTACTCAAATTATAATCACTAAAAAGTGCTAACTAATAAATGGGATTCTTTTCGATTATATCCTCAATAATAGAAAAATGTTTATTACATATACTAATGTTAGTTTGTATGTCTGCTGATATATAAGTTGCTTCAACTATTATTGGTTTATTATGCACGTTTATTTTTACAAATAGATGCGCAACTGAGTCCCTTATATAAGTGCATCCTTCCTGTATATCGTATATTGATTCTGTAATCCAAGTTCTGCATCCAAAATAGAGTTATTTAGACAGGTTTCAGTGAAAATAATAATGTCAGGAGTAGGTGAACAAATATTGATATAAAATTGCAACTGATCAAATTTATTTTTCAAACTTCTCACATTTTGATAATGAAATATTAAGTTTTTATTCTTTTCCAAATCTGCTCATTTTGTGAACTGTCATCTATACAAATTAATTTTGGTACAGAATTTGAGGAAATAATTTTCCTTTTGCTATCAGGATACTTCTCATTTTACTCATTACATTCTTTTTTTATTTTATTAAACTGCTCACGCTGCATCTTGGTTTGATCCACTGACACACTTAAACCATCCTATAATTAAATTAATAGAAATAACATAAATTTTTTTCGAAAATTTTCATGTTTTTTATGTTTAAATCGGCCATATTTTTTTTCTTGAGGTTAAATCGTAATTCCGGCTACAGGTTCTGAAACAGCGTGAATTTTCACGTCGGAATATATGAAAACAAAATTTTTTCAAGGCCGATAACATAAGAAATAATCACGTTGGAAACTTACTCGAAATTTGGGCCGTTTGGACGTTAATAGGTTAAGCCCTCATTTAATAGCAATAATTTATTATCACGTTCTGCTAGCTTCACCGAATGTTTATTTATTGCAGGTGTAATCATTTCGTTTAAATTATTTAATTTACCATCTATTCCTTTAAAGTGTAGTTTGAAACTATCCATCACTTTCATAACATAGGATAAAGCGTTATCTGCATTACCAATCTATGTATTTACACTAAAATCACCATTTCTTGTTGATTTCCCATTCAATAAATTCCTATTATTTTCTTTTTTCCCAGCGTACCTTTTCTAACGATTCTTCCTCCTTTTTGCTTAGTTTCTTTTCCATCTTACTAATCTTTTTTCTGCTTGTATTTCTATTCTATCTCTTTCTGTGTCCATCATGAATATGTATGCTGGTGTTTCTCTTTCTAGTTTTAGTACCCATTTGATATATTTGTCTTATATTCTTTCTATTTCTGTTTGCGTTTTCCATCCCCATATCTCTACTCCGTACATTATTATTCCTTTTATCATCACATCAAATAGCCTCATTCTTCTTTCCCAATCATTTTTTAGTTTTTTTTTCACCTATGCTCCATATTTTTCCTAGGCATCCATTTGCACAACTTCTTATTTGTTTATGTGTTCTCCTTTTTTATGGTTTTCATTCATTTCGTATACTACGTATGTCACCGTTTTTGCCATCTGTATTTTTTTCCATCTATCATGAATTCGTAACTTTTCCTTCTCCCTCCTGCCTTTCTGAAACATACCATTTTTGAATTTCTTCAGCATATTTCTCATTGAGTCTTCATCCTCTGCCAGTGACACTATATTGTTGCATATGTAATTGTGCATATTCTTTCTTTTCCAATGTTCGCTCCTCCTCCTTGTACTTTTTTCATTTCTATTTCTAGATCTGACATCGCTACATTGTATAAATCCGAACTCGTTGGACATCCTTGACTTACACCTTCAAGTCGTCTATTGGTTTTTTATTTATTATAATTCTCATCTTCGTTTCTCTGTAAATTTTTTTAATCTTTCCTACTAACTTTTCTTTTACTTCTTTCTCCCTTAATCTTTCCTATATATTTGTTCTTTTCACCTGTCGAATGCTGCTTTTAGGTCTTCGAAGCATACTATTATTTCTGATAGTACATACATTTCTTCTATCGTTCCTTTTTTTTCTAAACCCGAATTGTGTTCTATCTAATGCCCCTTTTTCCATTTCTTTCTCCAATTTATTTCTCAACTATTCCTCGTATATTTTATACCCAGTATCCATTAGAGTTATTCCTCTTATATATTGGCTTGCAATCCCTATTCCATTCCTCTGGTACTTTCTCTCCGTTCCAAATTTCTAAGCAGCGTGTTACCATCGCTTTTTTAACTTCTTCCCCTGCGTATATCCAACAGCCTTCTTTGGGATTTTGTCCTCTCCAGTTGCTTTTTTCTTTTTTAGTCTCTTTATTATTTCTTCTATGTCTTTTTCACAGCTCCTTCTTTCTTCTTCATTTCTTTTCTCTGTTCTTTCTCTTCTATCTCTTGTACCCTTTCCCCTCTCCTTTCCTCCGATCTATATTGCTTTTTAAAATGTTATTTCCACTTTTCTCTACTTATCTTTCTTGAGATTTCCGTCTTTTATTTCTTTTGATTTACTCCTTTCCAAAATTCTCTCGTGTATTTGTCTTTCTCTATCGTATTTATCCATTTTTGACTTTCTTCCTCCTTCTTTTTCTCTATTAATCCTTTGTATTCTTTTCTTTTCTTTTTGCATACCTCTCTTTCAATTTCTATGTCTTTTTCTCCCCATACTATTATTTCTTTTTCACTCTTCTCTTCTTCTACTTCTTCCTTTTCTCATTCCTCTATCGTTCTCGTATTGAAGTTGCCTCCTATTATTATATGGTTCCCTCTTTCCTCTTCTATTCATTTAAGCATGATTTCATAGTTTCTCCTTTTTTTCCTCGTGTATAGCACTATTATCATCAATTTTTTTCTTCTATTTTCTTCTTGTTTTCTTCCTATGACTCTACTAGCTCTATCACATCATCCCTTCTTATTTCTGCCCAGTTTTTCATTTTTCTTTTTTATTAGTCCCGCTATATTCCAGAATCTATTCGCCTCCTTTTCTTCTGTGTCTCTTCAAAACCACTTTTTTCTCTTTCACTCCACACTATGTCCATTTCTTCTCCTATGACTCTGTTGTATACTATCCTCCACTTACCTCCTCTTCTTCTCAGTTTTTTTGCTTTATTAATAACCGTTTCTCTTTTCTTTCTTTCGTTCACCTTCATGGATTGATATAATGTTTGTAGATGCCAACGATACTGTACTTCACGCTAGGAACAATTTGGCACCATTTCGTAGTAGGCATGGAATCACTGATGTGACTATTGAACTTTATGCTGTATCTCCTTTAAAGGATACATTTTCTTACAGGAATTATCGAGGTATAAATCTCGATTCACTCAATGAATTTATGTGCCACTGTGATTGGTCGCCTCTGAACACCTTAGAGTCTAAATTTGACCTAAGGACTGAGCTTCAGCTTTTTATAAATAAACGCAACGCTACGCATCGATGATATAAAAGGACTGGGGGTGCTGTGTTGTTGGATGAGTTTCTCCGTCTACGTAATGAGGTCGAGGAGCGCATTGATCAAGAGCATACCTCCTACCTTTGTAATCAATTAAATGACGCTTTTGACCATAAAAAGGGCATTTGGAGAAAAATACGCAATCTCTGCCTTTTGCCAAGAAGGAAGGAGAAGTTGCACGGTTTCACCCCGGACGAGCTTAACTCCCACTTTGCGAGTGTGTCAGTCGCACCTGATGAAAATGTTGCGGATGTAATGGACGTAATTCTTTGTGCGTCTGAAGATGGATTTTCCTTTAAACCAAGAAGTTTTATTGCCGTCGTACTAGCCATTTCCAATTTTTCGTCACAGGCGAGGGGTGTGGATGCCGGATACCGCAGAGGGTAATAGTGAAGTCTCTGCCAGTGTTGGGGAATTATATAGTTTAGTTATTCAACTCCTCCTTTGCTAAGGTAGTTTTCCCGAGTGTCTGGGACCAAGCACAGCTAGTGGCTTTAAAAAAGATTGCTGCACCATCATCGACTTCTGATTTTTCTCCAATCGCCCTACTGTGTTTTCTATCGAAGGTAGTCGAGAAGATTGTGCACTCCTAAATCATGGAGTACCTTTCCACGAAAGGCATTCTCGATCCTTTGCAAACGGAATTCAGACAGAATCATAGTACCCAGACAGTCCTGTTTAAATTGACTGATGACATAAGAATAGGCATTGACGGGAGAATGGTGACCCTTTTGTTGCTCTTTGATTATAGCAAGGTGTTCGATACCATAACTCCTTCCAGACTGTTGAACAGATTACGTGATCTCGGGTTCTCGAGGTCTGCTCTCCTGTGGATTAAATCGTATTTGCAGGGTCGCACTCAATGCCTTTTATCACGTCCTAGTGGTAGGTCTTCATGGTTAGGAACGAACGTGGTTGTGCCAGAGGGGTTGGTCCTCGGTCCTCTGTTCTTCAGTCTCTTTATGAATGACCTTGCAGACATCTTTGACCGTGGGACCATCAACCACATACTGTATGCTGATGACCTCCAGACTTATCTTCAAACACCCTCGGATAAACTTCTAGAGGGCATATCTCGCCTGTTTGATGCGGCACGATTGGTGTCAGAGTGGGTCAAGCGCTCGTCTCTTCGACTCAATGCAGGCAAGACCCAAGCTATGATATTCGGCTCGAGAAAGTATGATAATGATTTGAAAGAAAGGGGATTGCCATACGTTGACTTGGAGAGATAGGTGCCTGTTTCTTTCTTTGATATGGCTGTGAGTCTCGGTGTCACATTAGATAGCAAGTTAACATGGAAACCTCAAGTAGATTCTATTACGAAAAAAGCGAATAAAGCCCTTTATAACCTGCGGTATATAAGGGCATGCACCACCGAGACACTGCGCAGAAGACTGGTGGAGACTTTGATACTACTCTATCTTAATTACTTCAGTGAAGTAATCATCAGAACCGAGAAAAAAATCAAATTTTTGACAAATATTTCGAGGTTATGGCAGTTTAGGAGCTAAAATTTTTGAATATTCTTTTTTCGATATGCTTAAAATAATGCGCTATATGCTCGACCAAAAACTCTCTTAGTCAATTTTTTCATGCTTATCCGGCTATACCCTTTAATGAATAATGATAAAATAAAAGTGAATATATGTAAAGTATGGATACACACGCAGCACTTAGCAATTAAAAATCAACTAAATAAATAATAGGTGCAAAGTAAACTGAAATAAATGAAAAAAAAAAATTATTAAATGGAGCAACAGTATGCCATTCATATAAGAAGCACACGTTTTTTTCAGAACCGAATTACTTCGTTTTCATTAGGCCAGCATTTCATACAAACATCTCAATTATGAGAGTAACATGCAAAAGAGAATTTTGGTAATATATATATGTCTTTTCCTCCTATTTTTTTAGCATAATTGAAACGTTCTCCCGCTTTGAATCTAATTTGCTTTTATAATATGCAACAAAAAGTAATTTTTGATATACGTGTCCGTAAAGTACGCACTTACGAACTGTTTTGAGTCCGTAAAATTTACACACTTTACGGACTGTTTTCTGTCTACAAAACAGTCCAAAAAGTGCGTTCTTTACGGACCATTTACTATTTAAGGATTTTTTTGAAAAAATCCATAGCGTCGACATGATTGATAATTTCAATAACACAAACGAAGTAGTTCGGTTGTGGAAAAAATAATATTCTTGTTTAATTTCATTTCCAAGAAACAGTAATTAAGTTTGTGTATGTTTTATAGTTTTCGGTATAAAGTTTTGTAAAGATTTGAGAAATGTCAGAAATGGAAATATTTCAAATTCTCGTAATGCCATAACTTGTGAACCCATTAATCTCGAGGTGCAAAACATTTTTAAAAGGCATGATAACCATTTACAATTATTAGTCAGAGCGAAATAAAAAAAAAATATTTGCACTTTGAGAAAGCGTCAGTTTTTTTTTTTCATTTAAATTTTTTCAAAATTTTAGTTAAAAATTGTACTTATCTAATGTATTTACTACAAATGCGATTGCTTACAAAAACTAACTGTTGGAAATAGTTTTCAATTTAAAAAAAATAATCAAAATTCAACACTGTTTATTAAATATGATCAATAATGATCATATTGTTTCATTTAATATATCTATTTAAGAATTATTCAGCTTTTTTAAAATTTAAATACTAAAAAATGCAATAGTCACTTTGGATGCTATCATTTATATGGTAATAATAACAGTTGAAAAAAACTGGAGTCTGTCACGAAGTGATAATTATTTATTGAAATTGCTGAAACTTTGTGAAATAGTAATAAATCGTTACCTTCATTTGCAATACAATTCGTCGCACGAAATTAATGGGTTCAGAAATTATGATACATAGAAAAAATGAAATATTTTCTAGTATTTCTCAATTCTTAACCAATTTTTATCTCGAAAACTAGAAAACATAAGCGAACTTCTTTACTGTGTTTTAGAAATGAAAGAGAACAAGGAATTTTATAGTATTTTTTCCAGAATCGATTTACATCGTTTTCATTAGGTCCATTTTTCACCTATACACCGATGAAATTATAAATAATGTCGACACAATGGATTTAAAAAAAAATGCTCTAAGAGAGTTCTAAAAGCAAATTAGACTCTGAACGGAGAAACATTTCATCTGTGAAAAAAAACCGCTTCCAAATAAACCTTTGACGCCCAAATTCAGCAGAAATGAATAAAAAGTGTTTTTTTCGGCATTTTTATATCTAAAATATCCTATCTAAGAAAAAACAATCCAAAAATATTTTTTCCCTCACTCAAATTAGCAAAAACATTCTTAAAAATTCTCAAAAAAAAGTTTAAAATACTCAAAAAAATTCATAGAAAATTTTGTGTAAAATCTACTAGTTCTTTAGAGTAAAAATAAGAAACCATTTTCTGCATTTATGTTTTAAGCTCTTTTTAAAAACTTATAAGCTACGAAAAATTAAATGTCAAAATTAAAATTTTCACAAAAAAAAATATTTATTATATTAATTTTGGATTCTTTTTCGATTAAAAAAAATTACTCTAACTTAATGTTTTATTCCAATGTTCATATATTATACAATTTATAAATATATTAAGTAATAAAACCTATTTAAAAATAGTTCAATAATTATGTAAGAAATTTAAAAAAATAATTTGCGAATTTAGCATTTATTATCAAAATTTCAAATATATTCTTTAAATTTTAAATTAGTTTTCTGCTTAAACTATTAGTTTAAATGATATACCAATTATTAAATTGAAAAATAATTATTAAATAATTAGATCTAATTTTAGAATTATTAAATTTACATTACACTCTAAACCCTAAAGAGTAAAAATTGGCGCAAAAAAGTTGAAATTTTGTGATTCTCCCTTTTCAAAAGAGTAAAATGACATTTTTACTCTTTACAAAGTAGAAAAAACTAGAATCGCTCTTTTAAAAAGAGTAAAATTGACATTTTACTCTTTCTCTCTCTCTCTCTCTCTCTCTCTCTATTAGGTAAAATTACTACTAAAATATAATTTTATAAGAGTTAACACGAAAAGTAGAATTTTAGTAAAATAAACCTTTTTCTTTAATGGTTTCTCACAATTTAGATATCTGTCTGTTCTGATTCTAGTTTCTTTTTATTTCATGCAAGTGAAACTTTTTTAAAGAATTTTTTTCAAAAAATTTATTGTGTCGCCGTAACTGATAATTTCATCAGTGTATGGGCTAAAAAGTAACCCAATGAAATCTGAGTAATTTGGTCCTGGAAAGAAGACTATCAAGTTTCTTGCGATAAGAAATATTTCAATTTTTCGAAAAAGCATTATTTGTGAATCCTTTTATTTTAAATAATTTCTTATCTCATACATAAGTACTTCATTGCATATTGCAAAAGCACTATAACACTATAACTATATCACCATTCTGGAGAAAGTTCAGCTCATTTCATAAAGTATAAAATTCTCAAATTATTCTTTTTAAAGTATATAATAGTACTTTTTTACTTTTAAAAGATTAATTATCTAATTTTATACCTGTATAAATTATAAAATGTTCATTTCTTACTTTTTTCGTCCAATTTTTATACTTTGGACTTAAGAGTGTATACGAACCATTTAACTAATGTAATCTTGGTACTCATTATACCAAAAACACAGATAAAGTTTTAAAAATTAAATCCACCACTGTATATATCTGAGTCTTCTTGTGAATAAACATCCTGAAATTAATTTCAGTTTCATGTATAACGTTTCTAAAAGCAATTCAGAATCATGTTTATAAGTGCTTTCTGGAATGTTGACTGTTATTATAATGGCAGGTTACGCTTAGCTATGTTAGATTCTTTATTGTCTTTGAAATCAGTTAAACATGATTTTAATGCTCTTTAAGATTTAAAAAAATTTCTGCAAGTTCATTGAAACTTGGATTCATTAATTGTTTCAATATTTATATATTTATATATTGAAACAATTAATATTTAAATATTTATATATTTATATATTGAAACAATTAATGAATCCAAGTTTCAATGAACTTGCAGAAATTTTTTTAAATCTTAAAGAGCATTAAAATCATGTTTAACTGATTTCAAAGGCAATAAAGAATCTACCATAGCTAAGCGTAACCTGCCATTATAATAACAGTCAACATTGCAGAAAGCACTTATAAACATGATTCTGAATTGCTTTTAGAAACGTTATACATGAAACTGAAATTAATTTATATATAATATATATATATGAGATATATAATTAATAAAACGGCCGCGGATTTGAGAAGCTAGTCGGCGAATGGTAGATCCCTGTGATACCGGCATGAAGTAGTCGGTAGGATCTGTAGCTGATTGGAGGCCAGTGCGGCGTTGGCTCAGTGTTAAGGAGCGCGCCTTTGGATCCTGAGGTCGTGGATTCTAGCCCCGCGTCCGCGTACTTTTACCTCGATTTTCTTCTCACTCCACTCACCATTTAATAATCTAATTTATTTTGTAAGAATAAGAGAACAATATTAATAATATTGTAACGCGGCAAAATGACGATGTTAAAAATTACTGAATTTAATAAATCACGGAAAGAAGGGAAAATTTCACTAATTAATTCACGGTGCAAAATTTCGAGACGCGCTACGAAATATGGCAAATTAAGACAATGGACTCAGCGAAATTTAGTTGATAGCCGCCAGACAGTGGTTGTCCATCGCCGGGTCTGATGTCGTCTTCTTCGTTCTCCAATGCTCGGCTGAGTCCCTCTCGTCTCCGAGGGAATTCCGTTGAAGAATTGCTCCGGGATCGAGTAATTCCGACGTCGGTCAGACGCTGCTGAAGTCCGCGAAAAACTACGTGTGCTCGCAACACGGCAATGTAACTCAGATTAATATTTAGGACGACACGAGCAACATAAAAAATAAAATAAATAAATCTCACAAAGTAAATAACGAAAATTAACGGCTTATTCGTTAGTCTATTATCTTTCGGGCGGTTGGATGCGTCGCAGGCACCGAATATTACAATGAAACAATGATAATAAATTTTGGTGGTCGCACGCAACGGCGCAACTTTACCCCCCTACGCAAAATGCCGCAACCCTAAATCAGTATATAAATCCTCACATCACTTCTTTCCCAACCTGCAAACAATTCTATCTCGCTTAGTTGAATCTCGCTCGCCGCCAGTCGCTAAATTTTTAGCGAACACCGAATTCTAACACGCACGAAAAATGGCTGCCAACTCACGTGCGCCCGTCGCCAAATCCCGCTCCCGCCACAAATTCGCTCGCCACCGCGCAACCAGGTAATAAAATGCCTCGCGGCCAAAGTTTCCCTTCAAATCCCGAAACCACATACACGATTTTCCAAATTCAAGATGGCGGATCTAATATGGCGGACGAAATTCCGAAAAAATCTTCAAAATTGGATGAAAATCGGTTTACTGAGGTTTTTGAGGACGCTGATTAGTAATTCATGGTCAGATTTTCAAAATTCAAGATAGCGGATCCAATATATCTATGTGAACTACATTTAGCATCGAAATTTGATTATATTTCATTATGACTTAGAGTACTGCTGATGTAATTAAAATTCACATTATTGATGATCATTTCAAATATTTCATTGTAAGAATAATTTCTTCCGATATAACCAAGATTTTTCTAACTTCTCATAGTTTCGATGGATAAGCCAACAGAAATTTGTCTCTATACTGGCAGTTAATTTTTGTGAATGTAACGAATGTTTCATTAACTTGCTATTCGTTTTCTGGATATTAGTTCACGTTATCTTCACGGTAAGTTTATTAGACCGACGTATACATTTTCAATCATAACAAATCTTTCTCATATTGAATCGTAGTTTCCGAAATTGTGTTACAGAATTATTTCTTCTGCAAGTTCCTTCATACAAGGTATATACATCATTTCCGAAATTTCGACTATCCCGAATCCAGATGATTCTGGTTGCTCAGATGGAGATAATTTGGATGATGAGATATTATCACATGTCACTTATGACAAGATAAGTTGGATAAGGATCATTCTGTAATTCTGTAACGTATTCATTAGATATATTTATATTGAAGCCTCGCGAAGGTATAGAAGATTCGCGAAGCGTCGCGAATCGAAGGTGTGCGTTCGTGTGAGCGCGAAATATGGGGGGTCGAGTCCGACGCAACTGATCGTGCGTTCAGAACAAGTCCAGGAGGCTTGCGAGGCACAAGCTCCTGCGCTCCTAAAGTCCTTGTATAATTATATAATCTTGCTCAAGCGTGCCGCTATCCCGAAAGGGGTAAGTAAGAAAAAATAATAAAAATAGTAGTGTTGAGGTAAACCGTAAATTGTATAAATTTTAAGTGGTGTAAATTTAATTCATAGCCGCGGAAACGGGCAGTCAAAACATTACCCAAGACTTGGCTGGACAACGCCCTGCTATCGTCAACTTAAAACCGACAACGCCGATTCGCTTATCATCAACAGTGTGAAAGAGAGAGAGATCGTGCAACTCAAGGCGTAAACGTAATATATAATCGCCTTTTATCAACGCGATCATATTATGATAAAAAGACCGGGAGTAAATAATTAACTCCATTGACCAGTCGCCAAGAGCGATCTATTGTTTTATATATATATCATGTGAATGTGTGTATGAGTAATTGTATTAAGGTGGATGTGGAATGAGGATGTAGTGATGGAAATTCCGTTTGATAGAACTCAATAAAAATATGTATATTTCAAGATATGCATTGATCATTACAATTCAATTGGAAGGATGTAGAAAAACAGTATTGTACCAAATTTGAAGATAAAATTCTATTGAACGATTTTACTCAGAAAAAAGTAAGAGAGAATGAATCGGTAGAACTTTTCAAAATATTTTTTTCCACGGAATTAAAGCAATATATCGTTGATGCCAGTAAATAAAATGATTTATCATTTTGATGAATGATTTGATGAATGATTTATAGTTATTTCAATAAACGGAAGTCTCAAAGAGATTACTGGTCGAAAGATCTATTTTTATCATGTGAGGTGGTTTCTTTGGCTATGAAACGGGATACTTTTAAAAATATAAAATCGAAATAGAAATATTAAAAGTCTGATGTTAATAATCCTAATAATAAAGGTTGACGATTTCGTGCATCACTTACTATGTTTCAAAACAATATTCTTTACTTTAGCTTCTGGAGAACAGCTCTGTCAATCGACGAAATGATGGTTAAATCATATGCACAAACTTCACTGAAACAATTTATGCGGGGGAAACTGATACGTTTTGGGATAAAATTTTGGGCGCTTTATACGGCAGATGGATATTTACTCAATTTGGATCTTTATTGTGGAAAGGATTCGTTGATCGGTGTCAACTTGGGTAAATTTGCATTGAGTACTCACGTGGTCATGAATTTAATAAAACCATTTTTTGAAAAGACAAAGGTTGAAATGCACGGGAACAATCTGAGAAAATCGAGTAACTGAAAAGAACCTCATCAGTAAAAAGTCACCTCGGGGAAGTTATGTGGTAAAACATGATAAAAACAGTGGCATAAATTATATCACTATAATGATTCAAAACTAGTATCGATAGTCTCCATATCTGCAGGTGTGACTCCAATGCTAGATTCAAGACGGTACATTTCAGAAGGAAATTGCAAAATTGATATACCATTCCTTCAAGCATTTCATCTTTATAATCGATACATGGGCGTAGTTGCTTTACATGATGGACATTGTAACAATGTGATACCAAGTATCAGTTCGAAAAAGTAGACATGTACACTATTCATGAGACTCATTCAAGCAGTTACGGTCAATTCAGTCAAGTAAACAGAAATGCTGTTCTAAATGTACAGTGAGGACATATCTTCTTTGTGAAGAATGTGATTTATATTATTTTGGACAATGCTTGAAAAAGAAAACTCATAAATTGAATAACAGTGAGAGGCGAGGGGACTCACTATAACACAGGCCGACAAAATTTGACAAAAGTCAAAAGCCAGAAAGCAGACCAAACATTTCCGAAGGATTTTGATGCGCTGAATCCGAATCTGAACTCAAAATTGCTCCTGTACGTCAGGTTTTCAAGATATCCTAACCTAAAAGTGCAAAAACGCGTTTTTTAGCTGTTTTTGAGGTTATGTAACGGAACAAGAAAAATGTCTACCACAAAAGCTAATATGGAATTTGAAAGTACTAATCTCCCCCTTTCAAACCTACTTGGATTTTTTGGGATATCTTTATTTTTCACCAAAATATTGTAATTTGAAATTTTTTATTTTATCGTTTTAACCCATTAACGCTGAGGTGTTCAGATTTATACAACGCATTCTCTATTGCTGACGGTACGATATTTTTTCTTCAAAATATTATCTCAGGGGTTTTCGAGGATGCCCTTTCTATTGCC